>JAXIVJ010002779.1:0-5000 GCA_036785665.1 Chirona hameri | reverse complement strand
AAATACACGCTACCGGCCGCTTCTATAAATTGAGCATTGAAACCAAGGCCACAGTCATGAATCTAATTTTAGAGTGTTCTAAATTTAGATTTCTCTCCCACTATGCCATCAACTGATACTGGCCCTGGCACTATGGTGGTAAATTTGAGCATCGAAATGCCTTGACATGCGTTTGAACCAAGGCCACAATCGGAATCTAATTTTAGTGCACTCTGTCAGTCACATACTGCAGTAATTAGTGCTGTAAATATACATTTCTCCCCTACTATGCCACCAAGGTCCGTTCTGGCAATTCCATGGGTGTCACTAACCATGATGATGACAGTTGGGGCTTATGTTGTGCCAAGTACCACCTGTATTGGTCATATGTCCCACTCTAATCCAAAGCTCGGATAAGAACATTGGCTTTCATGCTATCAGAAGTTTATCAATACTAGACACTAAAGCACCATGTGTTGGAATTGTCCGCATTCTGATAGCATGAAGTCTGAGGTTTAGGACGTGTCCGAAGATTCAACTTTTACCTACTCTATGCATTGTCTACACCACCAATAGCATGGAAGGGGTGTTAATAACACATGGTGATGACAATTAGGGCTTATGGTTTGTACCAAGTACCACTACCAACTGCATTGGTCATATGCCTCACTCTAACCCAAAGCTCGGATAAGAACATTGGCTTTCATGCTATCAGAAGGTTATCAATACTACACACTAAAGCACCATGCGTTGGTATTGTCTGCATTCTGATAGCATGAAGTCTGAGGTTAGGGGACGTGTCCGCAAGATTCAACTTTTACCAACTCTATGTATATGTCGCACTCCAACCCCAAGCTCGGATAGGAACATTGGCTTGCATGCTATCAGAGAATATCATACTGACATACTAAAGCACCATGCGTTGGTATTGTCTGCATCTGATAGCATGAAGTCTGAGGGTAGGACGTGTCCGAAGCTTCAACTTTTACCTACTGATGTATCGTCTACACCACCAATAGCATGGAAGGGGTGTCACTAACACATGCACAGAAAACAATGACACCCCGTACGTGTTTGGCACACCGTTAAAATGTCCGCTCCAGAGGGGTGTTTTGCAAACACCTCCTTAGGGTATCGAACACTAAAAAATGGTGTAAAAAAAGTCAGACTCTACAAAATGGTGTGTTCTGGGACCTTCAAGAGAATCACGACTCGCTTGAAGGAGTGAGGACTCCTGTTGAGAAGGTAGTCAGACACCATTTTGTAGAATCTGACTTTTTATGCCGTTTTTAGTGTTCCCTAAGGAGTGTTTGCAAAACACCCCTTCTGGGTCGGGACTTTTGACGGTTGTCATTTTTTTTCCCCCCCCCTCCATGTTGCAGTTAAGATGATGACGATTGGGGCTTATGGTTGTACCAAGTACCAACTACCAACTGCATTGGTACCAACTTCATTGTACCAAGTACCATCTACCAACTGGCCCCACTCTAACCCAAAGGCTCGGATAAGAACATTGGCTTGCATGCTATCAGAAGGTAAACAATACTGACACACTAAAGCTCTCCATGCATTGGTATTATCTGCATTCTGTTAGCATGAAGTCTGAGGTTAGGACGTTGTCCGAAGATTCAACTTTTACCTACTCATGAGTCATCTACACCATCCCAATAGCATGACAGATCCAGTATGTTGATGTATCTTGTCTCATGACCACAGTTTGGGTGTTGCCTACATTATCAACAGTTTAAAAATGCTGCAGAATGAATGGTTACCAATGAAATAAAATATTAAATTAAGTATGATCCAGTAACAAACACTAGAGCAACATACTTCACATCTTTCAGGCTTTGCATTGGAAGAAGTTGACACCTCTACCATTTACTCTTAATCCATTTCCACATCCTATATGGCCCATGGTAACAGACACTGGTAAACTAAAACTGATTACATGGACTGTATACAAATAAGGGCACTCTGAGAGTCAAAAACACTGCCCCAAATTCTAAATGTATATTTCTCCCCTGCTTCTGCAGTTTAAAATAGCTTGCAAAATGAAATGTCACAACAGCGCAACACATTGATTATGAAGAAATTCGGGCCCACTATATACAAATATCATTGCAATCAATATCAATTCCACGCTTTCACAATTTAACCTAAAGTAAAGATACACTGATATGCCTGCCATCATGCTGATTCAGAGAATGTATGGGTTTGGGTCCATCACCAAGGGTTTTCGTGTTTATGCGTTGGAACGGGTGAATTTGCCCTTTATATATTAGATTCAAAGACGACCTTTATGTTCCCAAATCACTCGACCACTGACGACGAGCTTTATAATATACTACAAGCCATTTTCATCGAAATTATACTCTTTGTTATTTGCCTTTGTCGCAAGGATCCTACAACACTAAAATTGTAGCATGTCAAACAATTCGTAGTATGAGTCATTAGTATCTTTGCGGCACAGGGCCGTGCTAGCCTGGGGTCAGGGTGACCAGTTCGCTGATCTGTCGAACGATACTGGTAATTACGCACAAATCATCTGCGGATGCGGAGCCACGGAGTCATAAGGAGTTCATAACGAGTCATAACGACCGATATAACGAGCCGCGGGCAGCAGGCCCGGGGGACGCCTCGTGAAATGGGAAACGGATCGCAATTCCGCGACGAATTGCTACAGGTGTCTGCAGGGAATCGGCGCACCCATGGGGTTGGTGACTGTCCTTACTGCTACATGAGGAAGAAGCCAAATAGTGGTGTCCCTCCGGAATGGTAGGATGAGAAGTTGTAGCGGGTCGCAGAAGGCAGCATGGGAGCATCAGACGGCGGCAGAAGTCATTGCAGTCACGAAAGTGGCGAAGGTGGCGCCAAGGAGCTGCCTATATAGGGCAGCGGCCAACCATGGGGCTGTGTTCGTTGTTTCAGACCACCTATTCAGCCACATCAGATTCAAATTTGCCCTTCCTCAGGGCCCTTGGTGAGAGGGCAGATTTAATTCCCGGCGGTCCTCGTCGACTGAGAAACAACACGTGAAGTGCTCTCGCCAGTGGGCCGCTCCGGAATGCCAGCGCGTCTGACAGCCAACGCAGCTGTGCGGGGTGAGAGGTGCGAGAACAGAAGGCGTATGCGTAAATGCAGTAAACTGTGAGACAAACAAAGGCAACTTTCATGGTGGCTGAATTGACTTTGTCGTGCTCATCGATTGCTGACAAGATGACTTTTGCTGCTAACCTAGCTTTACCGCCCAATCAGCGTCGAGTCTAATCAGTTTTCGGTTAGCTATTCAATTTAAAAGAAATGACACTTATGAGGGACAATATATAAGTGAGGTTAATACATTCAACACGAATAAAAGTGAAATAGGCCCAGTTGAGTGAGCCGCAGCGACAGAACTAGCGATAGGTTGAGGGTACTCCATGTTCTTTGTAACCACATGTTTTAGATGAACAATCATTGAATTGATACACGATTATTCAGTGAGAACAAGTGCTTACAAATTGTGTTCGAAAGCTGAATCGCACACAATGTAACAATTCAATTTAAATTTTCAACAATTCCAATGTTCAATGTCGGGTAGTGACATGGTCCACTACTCGGGGTCGGCTGACGGGGACGAACAACATCGTGATATTCTTACTAAAACTAGTAGTAGTTAACTTACTAGTTAGTCCACTAGAACACTAGTAGTTGTAAAACTAGAATTGTCTGTTATTTTCCATAACGGTATCTGGTGGGGCCGTTCAATTTGTGGCAAGGTAAATATTTTAAGTTCACGCAAAAGAACGAGATGGATGAGCGAGTATCGCCTTCCCGAATGCATGTGTTTAGTTATGTGTGGTTGCCGGACGGTACACAAGGCAAGGAGGACCCTTATACTGCAACAACCCCTGCGGAGTCGCTGCAGTTAAATTGCTTGCTGTCGCTACTGTTCAGTCGGACTAACGTTCCACCTGGTTTTAAGTTGCATTTGGTAGGATTTATCCTGTAGCATGTACGACGCATCGTTTTTGCATTGGTGTAAACTCATACTCGGTGATTTGTAGCGGTGCATTTGTAACAGTTTACAACATGGTGGTAAGCTGTAACAAATCACCGGCTATGTAGAGCGACACAGCGCTGCATTTCCATTCAATATTACCGATCCAGCTATATTTGAATAGCATAATCAGCCTCAACTCTCAAGCTTATGTTTTGAATAGGCTTTGGGTCTGAATATGGAGCTAGGGCAAGCTTTTAAAAGAACTGCAAGCGGTTCTCACTGTTATTCAGTTAGTTCAATTAAATGCGTCACAAGGCTCCTTGCATGTAACTTCTCTGTCGTGTGGATTGAAGGTTTTCATAGCTGAAGTTAAAAAACGTGACTTCGTGCTCAACTGCAAATGTGCTGCGATTTTAAAGCAAGGGTGGGTCAGGGGGTTTTATCCTTTGTTGTAACCCGACTAGTCGCCAGATAGATATCAAAGGTAAGTCGAATGCCTATGCATGCCAATGCAAATCGAATGGTCGGTGAATAGAGATATAATATACAAAATGACTAGTGCCGACAATACCGATAAATTATTTAGAACAACTCGATGTTCAATATAATTCATTCAATTGTTCGATGATCCATGATCAGGTTGATAGGAGAGACTGTGATTCATGGAAGCTGTAGCCCTGTGAGATATAATTTCAGTGTCGATATTGCAAGGTATCTTTTTCTTAGCCTGGTTAATGGCACAGCTTTTCCATAAGTATTTCAGTGATTTTTCGAGCGCGAGTTAAATATAGCCAGCATGATGTAAACATATAAGTATATGGAATATGAGCTGTTTACATGTGAAATAGTCTTCACAAACACCACTCCAGTTCAGGACTGAAATGTATGGTCGGAGGAATAGTCTTCACCAAAACACCACTCAGTTCAGGACTGAAATGCAGTGTCGTAGGAATAGTCTTCAACCAACACCTACTCAGTTCAGGACTTGAAATGCAGTTGTCGGAAGAATAGTCTTTCACCAAACACCACTCAGTTCAAG
>JAXIVJ010002778.1:72500-103564 GCA_036785665.1 Chirona hameri | reverse complement strand
TCGGGGAAAATGCTCACAAAATCAAAATTTTCAAAGATGTTTAACAAACCGGGATATATGTTGGCAAACTACATATAAGCAACACCCAAACCAAATTTCAAAGCAACATCTCTATTTTTGACTGACTTATGGCTCCCTAAGTATGGTAACTCATGACGTCATATTTTTTGATTTGAGTTTTTTGTTGTTGTTGCCTTTTATGACCAGATGCAGACAAATACATGCCGACACTGTTTCTGAGACAAAACTGGTCTAGAAACCTGCCTTTTATATATATTTATCAATTTCAAATTTTGACCTTATATGACTTGACCTTCAGTTTCAGTTTCAATTTATTTTGTTTATTTGGTTATAATTACACCTTGACCTGAGCTTGACACTAGCTTCATTTAAATGAGGTCAGATGGTATATTGACTATCACTATCGAATTATACGTGTAAAGTAGCCCATACAACATGTGTTACATGACTTTTGTAGATATTTTATGCATAGTGACCTTTTGTGACCTGACCTTGACCTTGACCATTTCCAACAATTTCACTTTAGCTCATGCATAACGTGTACTATACCACTGTGAGCACTTTGGGTGATCATAGTCGCAATTTAAGACTTTGAATGGAAAGCATAGCCCATAAACTGAAATGCTCAATTTTGACCTTTGACCTGAACTTGACCTGACATGTGACCTTAACTTGCAAATTTAGAGTATGCTTTAGATGCGTCTCATTCAGAGCTTTCCAATGCCGCCTTGTGCGTCTCTGTGCGATCATTGGTTCCGGAGATAACGAGGAGGGACAATATCCCCCCCCCCCCCCCTCCTCCCGGGCAATGGTGTTTGGCTGAGACCCCGGTCAATGCCGTATTTATTGTATGCAGGTATTGAGGTTCACGTCAGCCCCCCCCCCCAGTCAAATTTCCTTAGACGTGTCCCTGATAGTTTATGCTCCAGAGATAACCAAAGGTCGTGCTGGCCTTTCCTCCCAAAATTTGTTCGTGCATAACTTTTTACCTAATAGGGCAATAATTGTAACGCCATGGTGTTTGCCTCGTCAAGACAATCCGAACCATACTTATGGTGACCCGATCAGGTCAAGTTCAAAACATGAACTCAGGTCAAGGTCATTTGGTCACACAGGTTGGTCATGTTGCATATGGGGAGACGCATCTCGACGAGATAAACACTGTGTTATCAGTCACACGTCTCTAGCTAGCACGTCTCTCTAGCTCTCCCGTTTGTTCCTTGCATTTCCTAAAATTTCAGGAGACATCCAAACGCGCCCCTCCCCAGCACGGCGCGGGTTAGGCCTAATACACTGTGCTTGGATCCATGTAAAATAAAACGCGCGTGCATCAGCGTTGTCAGCGCCAGGAGGAAGCCAAATACGGTTCAGCAAAAATTAAGGCCTGACCATTTATGTTACTGGACTAGTGACTAACAAGAGAGTATTTTGTTTTGCTCCCTCGCGTATTTCGCAATATCTCGTAAACTACCGCCAAAGAACGTTCCAAAACTTGCAGTACCCGCTTTTCTTCAGCAAGTACCGCTCACTAAACGGCTAAACGTTTTAGCAACGACAATGACAAAATGTCAATGCCTCTTGACATTTTCGCACATACTCTATTCCGAGCTCCAGGCGAAAAACGTTAACGTTTCATTCCAACTGGCCATTTGTGCGTTCAAGTTGGCAGGGGACAATAAAATGTCTTTTCTGTTGAGCAATAAGTTCCATGAATAGAGGTAATTCGTCACGATTCGTCACAAATAGTCCATCTAAAGATAATTATAATATACACATTTCAGGTATCGATATCTCTAATTCTGCAACTTCAAATGGTTCTGCAAACTTGTACGGACAGTCCGTACAAGTTTTTGGAGGTTCGCCAACTTACACGGACACTGTCCGTACTGTCCGTAGTGGTGGCGACGCCCATGCGCCCGTCAGTCCCGGACCACACCGGCGACCCTGCCGGAGCCGTCAGCCCCGGACCACACCGGCGACCCTGTCGGAGCCGTCAGCCCCAGACTACACCGGCGACCCTGCCGGAGCCGTCAGCCCCAGACTACACCGGCGACCCTGCCGCCCGTCAGCCCCGGACCACACCGGCGCCCCTGCCGCCCGTCAGCCCCAGACTACACCGGCGACCCTGCCGCCCGTCAGCCCCGCACTACACCGGCGACCCTGCCGCGCCCGTCAGCCCCGGACCACACCGGCGCCCCTGCCGCCCGTCAGCCCCGGACCACACCGGCGACCCTGCCGGGGCCGTCAGCCCCAGACTACACCGGCGACCCTGCCGCCCGTCAGCCCCAGGCTACACCAGCGCCCCTGCCGCCCGTCAGCCCCGCACTACACCGGCGACCCTGCCGCCCGTCAGCCCCGGACTACACCGGCGCCCCTGCCGCCCGTCAGCCCCAGACTACACCGGTGACCCTGCCGCCGTCAGCCCCAGGCTACACCGGCGACCTTGCCGCCCGTCAGCCCCAGACTACACCGGCGACCCTAACGCCCGTCAGCCCCAGACTACACCGGTGACCCTGCCGCCCGTCAGCCCCGGACCACACCGGCGACCCTGCCGCCCGTCAGCCCCAGACTACACCGGCGACCCTGCCGCCCGTCAGCCCCAGACTACACCGGCGACCCTGCCGTCTGCCCCGGACCACAGAAGACACTGGTCTCGGTCCGCTATCCTATCTACAGCAGCTGCCTCCGCGCAGTACGATCGGCTGCGGGTGTCAGCCCCGGACCACAGAAGACACTGGTCTCGGTCCGCTATCCTATCTACAGCAGCTGCCTCCGCGCAGTACGATCGGCTGCGGGTGTCAGCCCCGGACCACAGAAGACACTGGTCTCGGTCCGCTATCCTATCTACAGCAGCTGCCTCTGCGCAGTACGATCGGCTGCGGGTGTCAGCCCCGGACCACAGAAGACACTGGTCTCGGTCCGCTATCCTATCTACAGCAGCTGCCTCTGCGCAGTACGATCGGCTGCAGGTGTCAGCCCCGGACCACAGAAGACACTGGTCTCGGTCCGCTATCCTATCTACAGCAGATGCCTCCGCGCAGTACGATCGGCTGCGGGTGTCAGCCCCGGACCACAGAAGACACTGGTCTCGGTCCGCTATCCTATCTACAGCAGATGCCGCCGCGCAGTACGATCGGCTGCGGGTGTCAGCCCCGGACCACAGAAGACACTGGTCTCGGTCCGCTATCCTATCTACAGCAGCAGCCTCGGCGCAGTGTGTCTACAGCAGTCTACAGCAGTATCCTATCTACAGCAGTACGATCGGCTGCCGGTGTCCTCTAAGGATACCCGCCGGCCAGTGCACCAAGGGGTAGATCGGAACAAATGTGGCGCAAATTCGTTTTCTCAGCAAGTAAGGGCAATATCGCCAAGCCATCCAGCACGCCCAAAGCTACTAACATTGCGCCAAGCCACCCAGCAGGCCCAAAGCTACTAACATTGCGCCAAGCCACCCAATATCGCCAAGCCATCCAGCATGCCCAAAGCTACTAACATTGCGCCAAGCCACCCAATATCGCCAAGCCATTCAGCACGCCCAAAGCTACTAACATTGCGCCAAGCCACCCAATATCGCCAAGCCATCCAGCATGCCCAAAGCTACTAACATTGCGCCAAGCCACCCAATATCGCCAAGCCATCCAGCACGCCCAAAGCTACTAACATTGCGCCAAGCCACCCAATATCGCCAAGCCATCCAGCACGCCCAAAGCTACTAACATTGCGCCAAGCCACCCAATATCGCCAAGCCATCCAGCACGCCCAAAGCTACTAACATTGCGCCAAGCCACCCAATATCGCCAAGCCATCCAGCACGCCCAAAGCTACTAACATTGCGCCAAGCCACCCAATATCGCCAAGCCATTCAGCACGCCCAAAGCTACTAACATTGCGCCAAGCCACCCAATATCGCCAAGCCATTCAGCACGCCCAAAGCTACTAACATTGCGCCAAGCCACCCAATATCGCCCAGCCATCCAGCATGCCCAAAGCTACTAACATTGCGCCAAGCCATCCAATATCGCCAAGCCACCCAGCATGCCCAAAGCTACTAACATTGCGCCAAGCCACCCAATATCGCCCAGCCACCCAGCAGGCCCAAAGCTACTAACATTGCGCCAAGCCACCCAATATCGCCCAGCCATCCAGCATGCCCAAAGCTACTAACATTGCGCCAAGCCACCCAATATCGCCAAGCCATCCAGCAGGCCCAAAGCTACTAACATTGCGAATATTTTGGTAGACTTCAGTTGTTTTTGCCCAGACGGCCTATTGCCATTTCCGGGCTGGGGAAATTTACTTCTGGCAATTTGGCCAGGCAGACACACTAGCTGCAACGAAGTGCGCCGAGACTTCAGTTGACCTAAGGCGGTTGTTAGGGGGGGGGAGGGGAGACGATAGAGTGCGCATGACCTCTGCTCACTCTTGGCCCTGGCGCGCTACCAGGGCACCCGGCCGCTGCGCCGCGCCGCGCGCGTGCCGCAGCCCGCGCCGGAACGGAAGGATGAGGCACGCCGACACGGGCCCATTCATTTGAGCGCTAGTCCAAGGAAAGCAAATATAAGCAAGAATCGTGAATTCCCTACGGTAGAGGACGTCTTGGGTTATCGGCTGGTGGTAGTTTTGAGTGGTGAGTTTTGGTGCCTTCTTTGGTAGGCTTGCGTAAAGATAACGTACGGTATAATTTGTACTAGGGAGCCGACACTACACACTTCACACGCTACACACCAATAAAACACACTTTTCGTTTCACATTAACTTTTTTAAGTGTATCACCTCAAAGTCCATGAAATGCGCTTTTCTTTGACGTATGGCAATGACTATAAATGTTTACACTTGTTGCCGTAATGGGCACCTAAACTTGGGCACAATTTCCCGCCTGAAGAGTGGTATTTGTGTCGTCCTGACATGTTCCTGACATGTGCAACTTTAGGTACCTACACCGAAAACCCACAACTCACAAGTGACCCATATTTTTTCCGTTGGTTGAATATTATGCTGTTTTCATACAATTGTCTGCTTTCATACAATTGCCCTAAATATGCATGCAAAAATAGTCAGGAAAATCAATATCCGCCACATTGTTTTCCCTTGGTGCAGTCACGGATTACTGTGTATCCGTGCTGCAGTGGAGCGGCGCGCCGGGCGGGGTCTGGGGGTCGATGACCACTGACCGGCATACCATGGGGCGGGACGGGGCGGGACGGGGCGGCGGCCGACACCTGCCCCGGCACGGCGTCCTTGGAGCGGCGACAGACGACTCGCCACCGCCGCCACCGCCACTGTCGCGCGACGCGACACACTGCAAATAGTCAGGCCAGAAAATAGTACCGGCGCCAGCGTCCTCCACGGCCAGCCGACCCCCTCCACGTGACATGACCCCTGCCCACTCCCCCCCCCCCGCCAGCCCGGCGGAGCAGCGGACCGGCCGGGCCGGAGCGGCCAATGCCACATCATCTCTCGTCAGAGGGACGCTGTCAGGGGCGCGCTATAACCGGGTCAATGTCACGTATAGTGTCCTGCACGGCCACGCCATCTGAACCACAGCAGTCAACACTTGTATACAATTAATTTATTAATCAATCAATTCATCAGTGATTCACGAATCAGCGCAATGATTCGACTCTGATTATGATTCTGATTCATGGTCCATATGCAATTATAGACAGATAGTGGCACTCGTAATGTGTTCAATATTATGCTCTGCAGTCTTCTCACAGGTAATTATGGTCTTGGTAAATAAGCAGGTAACAGGTATGATAGCCTAAATCAGGCATCATGAATGCTCTGTTGGCACTGTTTCATCGCATGAACTACCAACAGTGCCTTCCTAGTACCTACCTCGTGCAAAATAAAACTCATTTTGTATTCGTGCAATCGGTTTAAATCGATTCATTTGGTGATACTACGCAGCGTCAATGATTAAACTTATGATTCACATTGATGTTTGCGAAAAATGAATCGATTCACATGTGATTCTTCGTCAAATGATGTGATTCTTGAATCGTTAGTCGATTCACCGTGAATCGTTTACAAGTCTGACAGCAGCAAGTGACTGAAGAAACGTTTTGATTCTCTACAAACATCGTTTTTTAGATGAAATCGAATAGCACCTCGTAATTCAAAATGGAAATGAAAAATAAATTAATAACGCCCTATAGATAACACAAAGAAAAACCAGACAATAACTGCCAATTTGCCTAACATGACGAATGTTTGCTATACCTAAGAGAAGTTAAAAAACGATGTCACACTTGAAAACCAAGAAGGGAAGAGGTCTTAACTCTCAAAATAGAGGAGACCGAGGTTATTGGGTGCCAGGGGTAAGTTGGAACAGAGCAGATATTCAATTATTTCCCAAGATAGCTCACTCAAATAGTTTTTGCTCATGCCGTGCCCATAATCTGTTTCCTTCCGAAACACGTATTTCAAGGCAGATGCGATTTGCATCAACAAAAGTGTGTTTTTGGTAACCTACATAACACGATTTTCTTTCTTTTCAAACATTTTCTTGTATCTTCATGCTCCATGACAGCGCTGTGAAGTCATCAATAAGAGCACTATGCCCTTGTTTTACAGTCAGTTCTTAACCGTATTCCTTGAGGGCGGCTAGAATTACGTTAACATGCGGGGAGGGGCAGATTCTGCCCCCCCCCCCCCCCGATATCTCGAGAACCGCTCGGTCGATTTAAATGGGACAAAAACCATGCGATTCGTCATCAAAAGATCTTTCTTTTTGAACCCCGAAATTTATTTTTGTTCACAAATGGGGGACTAGGGGGCAAAAATACGAAAATTTTGGGTGTTTTTTGATTGATCATTGTGGTAATATGATTCGACCGATGTTCATGCAACAAACGTTTTTGAGCTTGAAATGTACTGGTCTTCAACATATCAAAAGACAAGTTACAAAATGAAAAATCATAGGCGTATTCAAGGGATGTAAAATGGGGAGATTTTCTGAAAACCAATATGTGCTGTTCGTGATTGTTTGGTGCGTATAAACGTCACATGTGGACATTATTCGCTGTAATTGGTTAAATGTAATATATTGCGCATAGGCGGATCTAGGTAAACAACGTGTGGGGGGGGGGGCACCATGCGCGTAACGCGTTTTATCATCTTACTAATTTGAAGTTGGAAGTTGAAGATAATTTGAGGGAGGGTATCACCTCCCATTTTTTTTGTACCTGAGTGCGCCTCTGCCAAAAATATGTACAATCCCGGTATTTATGATGCATATTGCAATGAAAATGTTTCTGACGCATGTATTGCACCGCAAACTACGAAGGAAGTATGCGCCGCACAACCGCATTCGTAACACCCTCCCAAAAACAGGAGCCTGGCACCGCCTCTGCTGGGCCCATTTTTTCAAATTTTTGACACAACATGCGCTATTCAATTTTGGGAAGTCAGAAAAATTAAAGACGCTAGCTCTAGTATTTTAGGAGCAGCATGCGAAAAACCACCAGGAGGGGCAGAATCTACCCCCGCAAGGAATAGGGTTAAAGGGGAATAACGACCTTTACTTTCTTTTTCTGCAGTCTTATACCACTTGAATCGTAGGTATAAAATTGATGAAATAGCAATTTAACCTTCGTCCTGGTGGGGGTCATTTTGACCCCCCTTGAGTTTTGTTTTCAGGAAAAGCAGAAAAACGGCGGCTGCTAAATTTGGCACAGCTGTTCGGGTATCAATAACCCCCATTTCGTAACCTTTTTCCTCGGGTCATCTCAGATCAGGTCCCCAGGTCACGCCAAGTGACCTTACCTCCAAAAATGTGTGTGGTCGTGCCAAGGTCACAGGGTTAAGACGAAATATTTGAAACTCACAGAAGTTTACCAGGGCCTAAGCATCTGCAATTCGTAGATGACGGATTTTGTTTTATATCGGTGACCTAAGGTCAGGTCAATTTCGTGACCTCTCCCCTATAAGTCAATGGGAAAATATACAAATGCTTCCTATTCAGAGAATATTCGTTAGATTAGGTCAATTATTTCAGGATCATGTGATTTTAGCTCATTCTTGATGACCCAAGTGCAATTGTTGCTCAGTGACCTCTACAAGGTCAGCTGATGTCAGGGCCGGCGCCACATATTTTCGGTTGGGGGGGCAGATTTTCCAGAAAAAGGGCCCTTGGCCAAAAGGGCCCACCAAGCCTGCAATATAATGTAATATATATTTAATATCATTTCCGTCTTTCTCGTCCCCGCACGGATTACCATTTATTGATTGATCAAACTCTTGATCACTTTAAATAGAGCATCACAGCCTGTATTTTCAAGTGGCATTTTGGTGTCACACAGTTCAAGTTTTCACTCAATGTGACCAGGCACGTAGCCAAGGGGAGGGCGGCGGGGGCGGCCGCCGCCCCCCCCCCCCCCCTGGAGGCCAGGAGGGCCCTTTTTGGCGCGCGAGGGCCCTTTTCGGCGCGCGCAGCGCGCCGAAAAGGGCCGATGAGACCGCGCGAAGCGCGGTATCATAGGCTCTTTACTACACGAAGCGTGGTCTTTGGAGAGTTTAGAGGACTTTAGAGGCCCTTTAGGGCCACCAGGGCCCTCTCTGAAAGACCAGAGGGCCCCTTGGACGTTCAAAAGAGCCCTGTACATGTCAGAGGGGCCCCTGGCCAGACCGAAAGGGCCCCTGAGCGGGTCAGAGGGCCCCCTGAGCACGTCGAATGGGCCCCCTGAACACGTCGAATGGGCCCCTAGCCAGCACAGAGGGGCCCCTGGTCAGGTTGAGAGGCCCCTGAGCATGTCAACAGGGCGACAAAGCGGCCAACACAGTCCTTTGCCAGGTCATAAGGGCCCCTGAGCAGGTTGGAGGGCCCCTGTACAGACCAGAGGGCCCCTGGGAAGTTAAGAGGGCCCCTGTGCAGGTCAGAGGGCCCTGATCAGACCGAAAGGGCCCCTAGGTGGGTCAGAAGGGCCCCTGAACATGCCGAATGAGCCCCTAGCCAGCACGGAGGGGCCCCAGGGCAGGTCGGAGGGCCCTCGGATCATGTCGCAAGGCGACAAAGCAGCCAGCGCAATCCCTTGCTAGGTCGGAAGGCCCCTTAGAAGGTTAAAGGGTCCCTGGAGAGACCAGAGGGCCCCTGGAAAGTTACAAGGGCCCCTGCGCAGATCGGAGGGGTCCCTGATCAGACCGAAAGGACCCCTGGGCGGGTAAGAAGGGCCCCTGAACATGCCGAAGTGGCCCCTGGCCAGCACAGAGGGGCTCCAGGGAAGGTCGGAAGGCCCCTTGAGCATGTCGGCAGGGCGACAAAGCAGCCAGCGCAGGCCGACCAGAAGAGTCCCTGGGCCGATCGGAGGGGCTCCTGGGCAAGTCAGAGGAGCCCCTGGCTAGACCGAAAGGGTCCCTGGGCCGGTCGGAAGGCCCCTTGAACATGCCGGATGAGTTCCTAGCCAGACTGGAGGGGCCCCTGGACAGGTCGGAGGGCCCCTGAGCAGGGTCGGCGGATTGCGGGGGCAGGGTACCAAAAATTCCCCCAGTCGAGAATCCTGGGGGGCAAAGGGTAGTTTTTTGGCCCCCACCCCCCAGATTTTAGCCTGCTCAATCTGGGGCCAACATGACCCTTCCCCTCCCCATGATTTTCATTTGAGGGGGAGATTTTGGGTACCCTGCGCCCCGCAATCCGCCGCCCCTGCCCCTGAGCATGTCGACAGGGCGACAAAGCAGCCAGTGCAGTCCCTGGCCAGGTCGGAAGGACCTCTGAACAGGCCGAATGGGCCCCTTGACACACAAGAGGGGCTTCTTGGAAGGTCAGAGGAGTATCTGGTGAGACCGGAAGGGTCAAAGCACGTAGAGATCCCAGATGAAGATTAAATACAAAGAGGACTTACTCCACAATACAAATATTAAAAGCGGAGCTATCGGGTATATTGTAACACCTTTCGTCAGGGTGCTACAATATACCCGAAAGATCCGATTCTATTTTTTCCTGTGGAGTAAGCCCTCTTTGTATTATATATATCACCCACTCCACATCATGTCTTCTCGCTTCGCGGATCCTAGATGAGTCCCTGAACAGGTCGGAAGGGCGTAGAAAAGGTCAGATGGGCCCCTAGACGATCTGAAGGGACCTTGGGCCTTTCAACAGTAAGAATACAGTTGTACAGGGAATAAAACACACATTTTTTCGCACCGCTCCGCGGCGCAATTTAACTACAAATTCAATTATATGCGGGTTAGGAAAAAAATCGGCCAATTTCTCGGCGCATTTATGTGTTCTGTTGCTACTTTCCTATATTATTAGCAAAATAGTTCATTTTAGCACCTTCTCCCGCACTTTTAAACGCACGATATAGCAATTTTAGAGCTCCGCACCATACGCAATGCGACGCATTGATGAGAAAGCAGCCCAGGGCATAATACTAAAAATTTCGCGCCAATTTGTTTAAGAGTTCCAGGTCTTGAGCTTAAAAAAATATTCCAAGTTGGTATAGCTGATTCCAAATTCATGTCGCTGGTTCCACAGTTGATGTGACAGTTTGCTAGCTCCAGCTCCTAAACGTTGGTATGGCCCATGCCATACCTGCCATACTGCATTTTCCAGCCTTGTAACGTGCCTTTTCATGCGTTTTTTTTTTGGGGGGGGGGGGGCCTTTCAACGCTTGGGAAGGGGCCCTTTCAACGCTCGGGAAGGGGCCCTTTCGAGGCGCCGCCCCCCCTGGACGAAATCCTGGCTACGTGCCTGAATGTGACTAAGTTATCAACTATAACTTTTTTCATTTCTTGCGAGATGTACGAAGTATGTTTACGTTCACTAGTTACCAGAAGGAATTTACTAGTCATCACATTTTATGTCAGTGCTATCATCTCAGACAGGCACGTAGCCAGGATTTCGTCCAGGGGGGGGGGCACGAAAGGACCCCTTCCCGAACGTTGAAAGGACCCCTTTCCAAGCGTTGAAAGGGCCAAACAAAACGGATGAAAAGGCACGTTACTAGGATGGAAAATGCAGTATGACAGGAATGGTATGGGCCATACCAACTTTTAGGAGCTGGAGTTAGCAACCTGCCATATAAACTTTGGAACCAGCGACACCGATTTGAAATCAGCTATCCGTGGCGCGAAAATTTTGAGTCTAATGCCCTGGATATGATTTCTCATCAATGCGTCACATTGCGTATGGTGCGGACCTCTAAAAATGCTATATTGTGCGTTTAAAAGTGCGGTAAAAAACTGCTAAAGTGAACTATTTTGCCCAATTATATAGGAAAGTAGCAACGTAACACATAAATGTGCCGAGAAACAGGCCGTTTTTTTTTTCTAACTCGCAGATAATTGACTTTGTAGTTCAATTGCGCCGCGGAGCGGCGCGAAATTTTTTGTTTTATTTCCTGGACAACTGCATTCTTACTGTTGAAAGGCCCAGGGTCTCTTCAGATCGTCTAGGCCCCTCCGACTTTTTCAACGCCCTTCCGACCTGTTCGCGTTCAGGGACTCATCTGGGATCCGCGAAGTGAAGGGACCCTTTTGGGTTAGCCAGGGGCCCTCTGACTTGCCCAGGAGCCACTCCGATCTGCCCAGCGACTCTTCTGGTCTAATTGCGGTGGCTGCTTTGTCGCCCTGCCAACATGTTCAAGGGCCCCTCCGTGCAGGCTAGGGGCCAATTCAGCACGTTCAGGGGCCCTATTTACCAGCCCAGATGTCCTTTCGGTCTGGTCAGGAGCCCCTCCGATCTGCACAGGGGCCCTTTGAACTTTCCAGGAGCCCTCTGGTCTCTCCAGGGGCCCTCCAGCCTTCTAAGGGGCCTTTCCGACCTGGCAAGGGACTGAGCTGGCTGCTTTATCGCCTTGCGACATGCTCCGAGGGCCGTCCGACCTGCCCTGGGGCCCCTCCGTGCTGCCTAGGGACCCATTCGGCATGTTCAGGGGCCCTTCTGACCCACCTAGGGGCCCTTTCGGTCTGGTCAAGGGCCCCTCTCTGACCTGCACAGGGGCCCTTGTAACTTCCCAGGGGCCCTCTGGTCTGTTCAGGGACCCCCCAACCTGCTCAGGGGCCCTTATCACCTGGCAAGGGACTGCGCTGACCGCTTTGTCGCCCTGCCGACATACTCAGGGGTCTCTCGACCTGCCCAGGGGCCCCTCTATGCAGGCTAGGGGCCATTCGACGTGTTCAGGGGGCCCTCTGACCAGCTCAGGGGCCCTTTCGGGCTGGTCAGGGGCCCCTCTGACATGCACAGGGCTCTTTTGAACGTCCAAGGGGCCCTCTGGTGTTTCAGAGAGGCCCCTGGTGGCCCTAAACGGCCTCTAAAGGGCCTCTGAAGTGCTCTAAACTCTCTAAAGACCACGCCTCGCGTGGTAAAGAGCCCATGATACCGCGCTTCGCGCGGTCTCGTCGACCCTTTTCGGCGCGCTGCGCGAACCGAAAACGGCCCTCGCGCGCCGAAAAGCGCCTCGGGCGCCAAAAAAACACGAAAAAAACGCCCCCCCCCCCCCCCCTCCTTGGCCTACAGGGGAAAGGAGCGGCTGCACCCGACACCCCCTTGGCTACGTGCCTGCCAGGGGCCCCTCCAGTCTGGCTAGGAACTCATCCGGCATGTTCAAGGGCCCTTCCGACCGGCCCAGGGACCCTTTCGGTCTAGCCAGGGGCCCCTCTGACTTGACCAGGAGCCCCTCCGATCTGCTTAGCGACTCTTCTGGTCGGACTGCGCTGGCTGCTTTGTCGCCTTGCGACATGCTCCGAGGGCCCTCCGACATGCCCTGGGGCCCCTCCGAGCTGACTAGGGCCCATTTGGCATGTTCAGGGGCCCTTCTGACTCACCTAGACGCCCGTTCTGTCTGGTCAGGGGCCCCTCTGACCTGCACAGGGGCCCTTTTAACTTCTCAGGGGCCCTCTGGTCTGTCCAGGAGCACTCCAACCTGCTCAGGGGCCCTAATGACCTAGCAATGGACTGCGCTGGCTGCTTTGTCGCCCTGCCGACATGCTCAGGGGCCTCTCGACCTGCCCAGGGGCCCCTCTGTGCTATCTAGAGGGCCATTCGACGTGTTAAGGGGGCCCTCTGACCCGCTCAGGGGCGCTTTCGGTCTGGACAGGGGCCCCTTTGACATGCACAGGGATCTTTTGAACGTACAAGGGGCCCTCTGGTTTTTCAGAGAGGGACCTGGTGACCTTAAAGGGCCTCTGAAGTGTTCTAAACTCTCTAAAGACCACGCTTCGCGTGGTATAGAGCCCATGATATCGCGCTTCGCGCGGTCTCGTCGGCCCTTTTCGGCGTTCGCAGCGCGCCGAAAAGGGCCCTCCTGGCCTCCAGGGGGGGGGGGGGGGGGGGGGGGGGGGGAGGGGCGCACCCGCCGCCCCTTGGCTATGCGCCTGATCACAGAGGACATCAAAACGTTCCGAAGGTGGAACGACGAGCACCGTTCAGGGACGCATATTCGCGCGCCATATCCCGATCAGGAACCTCGCGAGTCTCCTGATGGACATGGCGCTTGGCAGACTGCCACAGAGTTGAGCTTGCGCTGCTTCATCGCGCCCCGAGACAGTCTGAGAGAACATTCAGCTCGTCCGCCCGCCAGGCTGGCCGAAAAGGGCCCAGCTAGCGGTTGGAGGGGCAGCTGCCCCTCCTGCCCCTCCCTGAGGCGCCGGCCCTGGCTGATGTGATCGTAGTTACCAGCACTTTTTTGGCAAGAACTCTGGACAGAATTAAGATAGAGACGTGCGATTGATACGTGTTTATCTACGTGTTTACGATTGATACGTGTTTGTCTCATCAAGGCGCGTCTCCCCATATGCAACATGACCTACCTGGGTCACGAAATGACCTTGACCTGAGCTCAAATTTTGAACTTGACCTAAACCGGTCATCCTTTGTTTCGAATATGCATATGTTTCGACACGCCTTGGCGAGATAAACACGATGGCGTTAAAATGTTGCCCTATCTTAATTAGTTGGACAGTTATTTTTACTAATACACCCGAGCACCCCGACGTCGGTCATGCCAAACACCCGAGCACCCCGACGTCGATCAGGCCAAGCACCCGAGCACCCCGACGTCGAACAGGCCAAGCACCCCGACATCGAGCAGGCAAATAACCGGAGCACCCCGACGTCGAGCAGGTCAAGCACCCGAGCACCCCTAGTACTTGCTGAGTATAACCGAGGGATTTCAGTGACCGAGGGATGACTCGGCCTGCATGGGCGGCGGTCCGACCAAACGGGCACAACCTGGCCTGGGCAGAGTCAGAGTCAGTCCAGTTCAACCGATTCTCATCTCTGCACTCTGGGCGTCCCAGAAACGGCTGGGCCCAGCCAGCATTATGTTGGGCAGAACCCCAAGCTGGGCGTAGCCCAACCGAGCTCAACTCATTAGCTGTGCCCGGTAGGGCTCGGCGGGGCCCACTTAAAGGGAATGTTTCACCCTTTGATTCGTTTTGAACTGAGATAGCCATTATCTTTGGCCGTTATTGAGATGTCGAAAATACTGAGGTCAGTTTCCCCCAAACCTAGCCGTTTTTAAGCAATTTAATTTATAATTTGCAAAAGGGGGTCTATGCAAGTTCCGCCGCTGATTGACTGACAGCCACTTCATATTGTTGGTCCTGGAAGTCAGACGACCTGCATTTCTCAAACCTTGGCTGGATTACCGAGTACGATGTAAACAACGGCAAACGAGATAGGTTGCGGTCAAAGTTGAAGTTTTTCGCGTTGTTTGAAGTCTCAGTTATGGATTGATTGTTTTTTGAATAAATATTGAGCTATCGCAATGCCTCGCACTCGTCATTGTGTTCTGTGCGGGAGAAGACACAGTTCCACAATGTTTGTATTTAAGTCACCAGAATTGTCTGAAACGATTGTGCCATATTTTGGCAGCGTAAAGGTTTTATCTAAAGCTCTCTATAGCTCAATAATGACGTCATCATCCCAAATAAAATACAAACTTAATTTGTATAAACTTTTCTTTTCTTTTCGAGAGAAAAATATCACCATCGTTTTCAGCAGCACTTACTTCATATTTTCGACTACAACCAGCGTATATTTGACAACTTTCAGAAAGGTGAAACATTTCCTTGAATGGTATGAAGAGCTTGAAGTTGGCTCCAGCTGAACCATTCTCTCTCAGTTCTGCCAGTCAGGGATCGGTCCGCATGCTGGTAGGCAGAGCCACATGCCTGGGTTAGCGCGGGGCCAACCCGGCCCTGTGCGGTTTTTGCTCGGTTTCTTGTGTCAGGCACCACGCAGAGCCCAGGCAGCGGGAAGGCAGAGCCCGAGGACAGAGATGGGACGGCCCGATGTAGCCCACTTGGGTCCCAGTTGCTGGCTTCATATCATTTCTGGCTGGGTAGCGACTTCAAATTGAAATCCGTTCGAGCAGGAGCATCTGTATGCCAAACGTGAACAATTTTGCATAGTCGAACTCAGTCCTCTAGATTTTGTCACTCACTCGATTTTGTATGGAGAGGAAATGATCTCCCGTTAAATCTAAATTAAACAGCTGCGTCATTTTTTACATCCTCCATCTAGTGGAAGAAAACGTTTTACGTAGCTAATTATCCTTTTTACGTAGCCTCTTCCGCCCGTGAAACTCAGTCGGGAGAGCGCTGGACTACAGATCTGACCCCCACCCTGGCAAGGTGGATTCGAGCCGCTTCGGCGCTCGCTATTTGCTCCTGGCAGAGATGAGATGACCTGCGAGCTGATGGCCTTTTGTAGTGTGCGTACAGACGTGTCGACGTAATACCAGTGCTGCAATAATATGCAGACTCAGCCACCGGTCCGGCCGCAGAGGCGCGACACAGTGGGACGGGTTATTTTCTCTGTCAGCCGCCGGTGACGGCCGGACGAGCGGGCTGCCAGTGGAGTGCCGGGCCGGAGTGATGGAGTGTCAGTGGAGTGCCGGGCCGGAGTGATGGAGTGTCAGTGGAGTGCCGGGCCAGACGAGCGGGCTGTCAGTGGAGTGCCGGGCCGGAGTGATGGAGTGTCAGTGGAGTGCCGGAGTGATGGAGTGATGGAGTGTCAGTGGAGTGCCGGAGGAATAGAGTGGAGTGTCAGTGGAGTGCCGGGCCGGAGTGATGGAGTGATGGAGTGTCAGTGGAGTGCCGGGCCGGAGTGATGGAGTGGCAGTGGAGTGCCGGGCCGGAGGGATAGTGTCAGTAGAGTGCCGGGCCGGAGGGATGGAGTGATGGAGTGTCAGTGGAGTGCCGGAGGAATAGAGTGATGGAGTGTCAGTGGAGTGCCGGGCCGGAGTGATGGAGTGGCAGTGGAGTGTCGGGCCGGAGGGATAGAGTGATGGAGTGTCAGTGGAGTGCCGGGCCGGAGTGATGGAGTGTCAGTGGAGTGCCGGAGTGATGGAGTGATGGAGTGTCAGTGGAGTACCGGGCCGGAGTGATGGAGTGATGGAGTGTCAGTGGAATGCCGGGCCGGAGTGATGGAGTGTCAGTGGAGTGCCGGGCCGGAGTGATGAAGTGATGGAGTGTCAGTGGAGTTCCAGGCCGGAGTGATGGAGTGTCAGTGGAGTGCCGGGCCGGAGTGATGGAGTGATGGAGTGTCAGTGGAGTGCCAGGCCGGAGTGATGGAGTGTCAATGGAGTGCCGGGCCGGAGTGAAGGAGTGATGGAGTGTCAGTGGAGTGCCGGGCCGGAGTGATGGAGTGTCAGTGGAGTGCTGGAGTGTCAGTGGAGTGCCGGAGTGTCAGTGGAGTGCCGGGCCGGAGTGATGGAGTGTCAGTGGAGTGCCGGAGTGATGGAGTGATGGAGTGTCAGTGGAGTGCCGGGCCGTAGTGATGGAGTGTCAGTGGAGTACCGGGCCGTAGTGATGGAGTGTCAGTGGAGTACCGGGCCGGAGGGATGGAGTGTCAGTGGAGTGCTGGGCCGGAGGGATGGAGTGTCAGTGGAGTGCCGGGCCGGAGTGATGGAGTGTCAGTGGCGTGCCGGACCGGAGGGATGGAGTGTCAGTGGAGTGCCGGGCCGGAGTGATGGAGTGTCAGTGGAGTGCCGGAGTGATGGAGTGATAGTGTCAGTGTAGTGCCGGACCGGAGTGATGGAGTGTCAGTGGAGTGCCCGACCGGAGGGATGGAGTGTCAGTAGAGTGCCGGGCCGGAGTGATGGAGTGTCAGTGGAGTGCCGGGCCGGAGTGATGGAGTGATGGAGTGGCAGTGGAGTGCCGGAGTGATAGAGTGTCAGTGTAGTGCCGGACCGGCGTGATGGAGTGATGGAGTGTCAGTGGAGTGCCCGACCGGAGAGATGGAGTGTCAGTAGAGTGCCGGGCCGGAGGGATGGAGTGATGGAGTGTCAGTGGAGTGCCGGGCCGGAAGGATGGAGTGATGGAGTGTCAGTGGAGTGCCGGAGTGATGGCGTGATAGAGTGTCAGTGTAGTGCCGGACCGGAGTGATGGAGCGATGGAGTGTCAGTGGAGTGCCCGACCGGAGGGATGGAGTGATGGAGTGTCAGTGGAGTGCCGGGCCGGAGTGATGGAGTGTCAGTAGAGTGCCGGGCCGGAGGGATGGAGTGATGGAGTGTCAGTGGAGTGCCGGGCCGGAGTGATGGAGTGATGGAGTGTCAGTGGAGTGCCCGACCGGAGGAATGGAGTGTCAGTAGAGTGCCGGGCCGGAGGGATGGAGTGATGGAGTGTCAGTGGAGTGCCGGGCCGGAGGGATGGAGTGATGGAGTGTCAGTAGAGTGTCGGACCGGAGGGATGGAGTGTCAGTGGAGTGCCGGGCCGGAGTGATGGAGTGTCATCAAAGTGTCGGGCCGGAGTGATGGAGTGTCAGTGGAGTGCCGGGCCGGAGTGATGGAGTGATGGAATGTCAGTGGAGTGCCGGGCCGGAGGGATGGAGTGTCAGTGGAGTGCCGGGCCGGAGTGATGGAGTATTAGTGGAGTGCCGGGCCGGAGTGATGGAGTGATGGAGTGTCAGTGGAGTGCCGGGCCGGAGTGATGGAGTGATGGAGTGTCAGTGGAGTGCCGGGGCGGAGAGATGGAGTGATGGAGTGTCAGTGGAGTGCCGGGCCGGAGGGATGGAGTGATGGAGTGTCAGTGGAGTGCCGGGCCGGAGTGATGGAGTGTCAGTGGAGTGCCGGACCGGAGGGATGGAGTGTAGTTGAGTGCCGGGCCGGAGTGATGGAGTGTCAGTGGAGTGCCGGGCCGGAGGGATGGAGTGTCAATGGAGTGCCGGGCCGGAGAGATGGAGTGATGAAGGGTCAGTGGAGTGACAGGGCCGGAGTGATGGAGTGATGGGGTGTCAGTGGAGTGCCGGAGTGATGGAGTGAAGAGTGTCAGTGGAGTGCCGGGCCGGAGGGATGGAGTGTCAGTGGAGTGCCGGGCCGGAGTGCTGGAGTGATGGAGTGTCAGTGGAGTACCCGGCCGGAGGGACGGAGTGATGGAGGGTCAGTGGAATGCCGGAGTGATGGAGTGATAGTGTCAGTGGAGTGCCGGGCCGGAGTGATGGAGTGTCAGTGGAGTGCCGGGCCGGAGGGATGGAGTGATGGAGTGTCAGTGGAGTGCCGGGCCGGAGTGATGGAGTGTCAGTGGAGTGCCGGGCCGGAGTGATGGAGTGGCAGTGGAGTGCTGGGTCGGAGTGATGGAGTGTCAGTGGAGTGCCGGACCGGAGTGATGGAGTGTCAGTGGAGTGCCGGGCCGGAGTGATGGAGTGATGGAGTGTCAGTGGAGTGCCGGGCCGGAGTGATAGAGTGATTGAGTGTCAGTGGAGTGCCGGGCCGGAGGGATGGAGTGTCAGTGGAGTGCCGGGTCGGAGGGATGGCCGCCTGACTGACACCGGGCCGTCCATCACCGCTCACGAGATCTGGACGGGGCCGGGCAGGGCGAGCAGGCAGCTCTGCCTGTTTCCAGGGCGACGCCGGCTGCTGCCTGGCTGACGGGGAGGGGTGGGGGGCTTGTTGTTGGTAGGGGCAGGGCAGAGGTGCGGTGTTGAATGTTGATCACCTTGGCTGTGTCTGGCTAGGCATGACCAGTGACCAGGTCGTCACCAGGCTGGGCCGCTCAGTAACAAGGCACTGTAACTAACACCGGGTCGGGGAGTGCCGCCTCTGATTGTAGAACACAGTCGCCAGTAACGTCCGGCTGCTAGCGCTGTATTCAACACGCCACGGTTGGTTTGACCCAGCGTAATCCGTTCTGCTTATCTTAGGCAGGCACTCTATACCGGGTTGAAAACAAATTAATGTCAATAGCCAGGCGGGAAATGCATCACAAATACAAGTCAGAAAATTATGGATTGCACAGATTGGGCGATCCGCAGGTATCAAAGGAACTTAGCCCAATTTTCGCACGACCGTCAGCGCCACACAGCTGAACTATAGTCAGTGTGGAGCCGTACTGTGGACGGTGTGACGTCATGGAGCCGTACTGTGGATGGAGTGACGTCATGGAGCCGTGCTGTGGACGGTGTGACGTCATGGAGCCGCACTGTGGATGGTGTGACGTCATGGAGCCGTACTGTGGATAGTGTGACGTCATGGAGCCGTACTGTGTATGGCGTGACGTCATGGAGCCGCGATGTGGATTATGTGACGTCATGGAACCGTGATGTGGACGGTATGACGTCATGGAGGCTGGATCCGTACTGTGGATTATGTGACGTCATATAGCCGTGCTACGGACGGTGTGACGTCATGGAGATGTGATGTAGACGGTATGACGTCATGGAGCCGTGTTGCGGACGGTGTGACGTCATGAAGCCGTACTGTGGATGGTGTGACGTCATGGAGCCGTGATGTGGACGGTGTGACGTCATGGATCCGTGTTGCGGACGGTGTGACGTCATGTAGCCGTACTGTGGACGGTGTGACGTCATGTATCCGTACTGTGAACGGTGTGACGTCATGGATCCGTGCTGTGGACGGTATGACGTCATGGAGCCGTACTGTGGATGGGTGTGACGTCATGGAGCCGTGAAGTGGACGGTATGACGTCATGTAGCCGTACTGTGGATGGTGTGACGTCATGGAGCCGTACTGTGTACGGTGTGACGTCATGGAGCCATGCTGTGGATTATGTGACGTCATGGAGCCGCACTGTGGATGGTGTGACGTCATGGAGCTGTGCTGTGGATTATGTGACGTCATGGAGCCGTGAAGTGGACGGATATGACGTCATGCGGCCGTGCTGTGGACGGATATGGCGAGCCTACCGTCTCAACACTTAACATTCAGCACGGGCGGAAGTTCTAACACTGACACCGAGGTCACCCGACAAACGGGCGATGTAGCCGACCACAAATAGCTCTAACTTAGAGCCTCTAAGCACAATACTATGCAGTGAATCAGCCTCCTCGGCGATTCGTTTACCTCGCCCTGCCAAGGATCGCCGCTGAGCAGAACGGAAACATGGACCAGGCGAGACAGGTTGCTTCTTTTACTCAACGGCAGGGGTCACAGGGAACTAGAACAAAAACATAGCCGGTGTGTTGTCGAACAGACTGTTGATATACCCAGAGCAAACGGCCAGGAGCTCATGGAGGATGCCTCGAGGACGTGGGTGGAGGTTTTCCAAAAAAGTTGGTGGGGAAAAATGTCCTATTGGTTGGTTGTTTTGCTAGGTTAGGGTAAAAACCACGTATTTTAAGCCAGAAAACCTCAAATTTGGCAAAGGTTGGTGTGGCAAAATACAACGTTAGTGGGGCAGTGGCCTCACCATTGGAAACGGAACTCGCTCCGTGCTTGAGGACATGAAAGCAAGTGAGTTCAGTTTACAATTAAATACAAAGGCAAATAGTCAGCTAAAAACATGCTTCATACATGCCGTTATACAAAGAATACAGCACATTGAAGGTGTGCTCAAAGTTTATCGTCACTTCCTTCATTGCGTGTAACTTAATTTACATTTGCAGACCGAGGCCAAATACTGAAAGTAAACAGCCTTGCAGGGACTAGTTGTGACTGCTTTCGCTACTGAGGCGCCCCTGCCACAGGAATGGGGCGTGGAAGCATGGCTTCCCCAGCCGCAGCACTCCAGCGCAGCGGCCGTCTGTCTCCATTGTACGAGTACCACGGGCGCCCAGCCAGTGCCCACTGTATACCAGGGGCGCCCAGTCCGTGTATCTGTATACCAGGGGCGCCCAGCCAGTGTCCACTGTATACCAGGGGCGCCCAGCCCTTGAACACTGTATACCAGGGGCGCCCAGCCCTTGAACACTGTATACCAGGGGCGCCCGGCCCGTGTCTACTGTATACCAGGGGCGCCCAGCCCGTGTCCACTGTATACCAGGGGCGCCCAGCCCTTGAACACTGTATACCAGGGGCGCCCAGCCCGTGTCCACTGTATACCAGGGGCGCCCAGTCCGTGTCTCGGTATACCAGGGGCACCCAGCCAGTGTCCACTGTATACCAGGGGCACCCGTGTCCACTATATACCAGGGGCACCCGTGTACACTGTATACCAGGGGTGCCCAGCCCGTGTCCACTGTATACCAGGGGCGCCCAGTCCGTGACCACTGTATGCCAGGGCCGCCCACCCCGTGACCACTGTATACCAGGGGCGCCCAGTCCGTGTCTCTGTATACCAGGGGCGCCCAGCCCGTGTCCACTGTATACCAGGGGCGCCCAGTCCGTATCTTTGTATACCAGGGGTGCCCAGCCCGTGTCCACTGTATACCAGGGGCGCCCAGTCCGTATCTCTGTATACCAGGGGTGCCCAGCCCGTGTCCACTGTATACCAGGGGCGCCCAGTCCGTATTTCTGTATACCAGGGGCGCCCAGCCCGTGTCCAATGTATACCAGGGGCGCCCAGTCCGTGTATCTGTATACCAGGGGCGCCCAGCCCGTGTCCACTGTATACCAGGGGCGCCCAGTCCGTGTATCTGTATACCAGGGCGCCCAGCCCGTGAACACTGTATACCAGGGGCGCCCATCCCGTGTCAACTGTATACCAGGGGCGCCCAGTCCGTGTCTCTGTATACCAGGGGCGCCCAGCCCGTGTCCACTATATACCAGGGCACCCATCCCGTGTCCACTGTATACCAGGGCGCCCAGCCCGTGTCCACTGTATACCAGGGGCGCCCATCCGTGTTCACTGTATACCAAAGGCGCCCAGCCTCTATCCACTGTATCAGGGACACCCAGCCTCTGTCCACAGTATCAGGGGCGCCCACTACCCAGCCTCTCCCCACTGTATCAGGGGCGCCCAGCCTCTGTGCACTGTATCAGGGGCGCCCAGTCTCTGTCCACTGTAGCAGGGGCCTCTGTGCACCGTATACCAGGGGCGCCAGCCCGTGTACCGGCCCGCTGGGCACCACTGTGTTTTGGCAGAGGGCGGATTTCGGCCGGCGTCGGTGACAAGCCAGCTAGCTACCACTGCCCACAATCCGCACATTTTTGGAGAGGGCGCGGCTGACTGTCCCGGAGCTTGGCAGCCCCGGCTGGCGGAGAAGCAGCAGCTTCACGTCCCCCGGTGATTAGTAAAGGAATCCTGCCCTGGTGCCGACTGAGAGCGGTGCGGCCACCGCCGTCCCCCACCCTCCCCGGACCTTCCCGTCTCCAGCCAGCATCGCCATCGATACTGCCAGCGAGAGCACTGCGCTGCCGCCCGGCCGGCATATTGCCCTGCTATGATATATCGCCATCGATACTGCCAGCGAGAGCACTGCGCTGCCGCCCGGCCGGCATATTGCCCTGCTATGATATATCGCCATCGATACTGCCAGCGAGAGCACTGTGCTGCCCCCCGGCCGGCATATTGCCCTGCTATGATATATCGCCACACAGCCCGGTTTCACACGCACACCCGGCCGGCGACTGAGTCCATTCATCACACAACATGTGGCCGCCGCAGCTGCGGCCGTCTCGGCGCGGTGCGGCGGGCGGCGCGGACAGGGACATATGAGGCGCGCCACTCTTGCCCAGGGCACCAGTGCACAGTGGGCGATAACGGCCAGCTAGCGCGACATGGGGTGACAAATATAATTTCAAAAATGAATATTTTATACGGCTCCTTTTCAAGCAAAATGTCCATAGCATGAAAGAATGACACCGATTCGCCAATACATTTGTGTATTTGTACGCACCATGTCTTCAAACACACACTATTCTTCAGCCGCCGATATTTTGCTATGGCGCGCCTCATTCTGATCGCATGAATATATGCTAATGTGAGAGGCGAAGAACGTTTCGTAGAGGCTTTATGGTATTTTTTTTAAAAGTAAAAATCATCAGCAGCCCGAAATACCTATATATGACCTTTTCATGTGAATTAGCTATTTTATATTCTAACATTAAAGGAAATAGTTCACCTTCAACATGGGGTTATGAACTGAAATAGCAGTTGTGTAGCCCGTGTTGAGAAATCCATATCTGCAACTTTTCTTGGCTGAAAAGACTCCAGCCGAAGATATTTGACTTCTTGGCGAAGGAATACGGCGCATATATGATGTACCGTACCGTCTGAAAGTGCCAGCACTGCCAGGGAGCATGTGCAGACCAATAACGTACACCATAAAATTAATAATTTACGACCTTCTATCCTGAATTGGCGCGATGTAGGACCATTTTTGAAAAGAAAAAAAGAAACTGTATTACAAAATATAATAAAATCGTGTTCTGAAAAATGTTCCGAAGGTGAGCTATTTCCTTTAAGTGTGGAATGTTATTTGAAGTGGCTGACCAACAGAATCAAAACTTGAGTTAATCCTACAATTTTCATTCCACGGTTCTCCGCTTTGATGAAACATGTTCTGCCTCGTTAGAGTTTATACTTTGTGCCTATTAAAAGAAACCTTGCGCATATTTGCGCTTTTTATTCTGGAGCTTATCTTATAGTGGACATCACTATTAACTCTGCGCCATTACAATGCCCGGATCTCTGCTGTCCCTAGTAAACTGGCCGTACAAAGGCCATTTTTTAAAATAGAAGTATGAAGATAGCAAATGCCAAGGGCTACAAAATGGCTATCTCGGATGATTTTTTTTTTTTTACCATTTTTTTAAAAGATGCCCTCAAAATCAAACTTCCAAACATTTTCAAAAAACCGAAACATTTTTTTGTTTCGTTTTTTTATGAGAAAATATGTGGTTCTCCAGCCATATGTGGTTGGAGAACCACATATGGCAAATACCCAAACTAAATTTCAAAGCAATATCTTTGTTTTTGACTGACTTGTGGCTCCCTAAGTAAGAGTAACTCATGACGTCATATTTGTAATTGCGTTGTTGGCTTTTATGGACCAGATACAGACAAATCAATGCCAGCACTGTATTTCTGAGACAAAACCGGTCTAGAAACATACCTTTTGTATTTATATTTATCGATTTCAAAATTTTGACCTTTTGTGACCTGAACTGACCTGAGCTTGATCTGAGCTGAGCTTGACACTAACTTCACTTAAATGAGGTCAGATGGTAAAATGACTATCACTATCGAATTATACGTGTAAAATAGCCCATAAAACATGTGTCGCATGACTTTCGTAGATTTTCTGCGCATAGTGACCTTTTGTGACCTGACCATGACCTTTGCCAAGAATCTGACTTCAGCTCATGCGGGATGTGTATTATACATTTGGGAGCATTTTGGGTGATCATCGCTATCAAAAGCTTTGGATGGAAAGTATGGCCCATAAACTCAAATGCCTCGATTTTGACCTTTGACCCAACTTTGACCTATGTGACCTCAATTCCACAATTTAGAGCATGCTTTAGATGCGAGTCACTGAGAGCTTTCGAATACCGCATTGCGCATTTCGCTGCGATTATTGGTTCCGGAGATAACGAGGGGGAGGGGCACAATATTTCCCTTCCCCGGTCAATGCCGGGTTAAAGGGCTACTCCCACCTTTCCAAAAGTTGTCAAATGTACGCCACTTGTGGTGCAAAATATGAAGTAATTGCTGCCGAACCGAATTATGACATTTGTTTCTCGCAAACAGTGCTCAATTAACAAAAAAAAGGTTGATGACGTCATATTGAGCTCTTAACAGCTATACAGAAATCCTTTACGTTGCCAAAATATGGCACAATTATTTCGAGACAATTCTGGCGCTTTGAATACAAAACAAATCAATTACAAAACCATTTGAAACACGCAAATATCTCCAAGTCTAACCTTAAAACAAGTCGACTATCATCACCATTTGGTAAAGAGAGGTGAATCATCGGCTTTAGGCCCCTATTCAAATACACGTGGGGTTTATTCGTTACAATTGTCAAGACCAAGCTCGAATTTCTTTTTTATTAGACCTATGTGGTTGTTTTAACTGCTACCCTACTTAATTTCAATGCAAATCCAACAACATGGCTATCTCAACTCAAAACTAATGTTAAGGTGGGAGTGTCCCTTTAAACCCAGATAAAAGAAAGTGCATATTTTGAGCTCCATGATTTATCAACTATCGATTAATATGCTACATGTTCAAACCGATGCCGTAAATTGAAGCAGAAACGCCGTGTCGCGCTAAAAGGCCGTTCTCGCCCACTGTGCAGTGGTCTCCGACCAAATGCTGTTATGACAAATTGGTCTCCGGACTTGGTCTCCGGCAAAAGCGATTTTATATCAACTGCTGTCTGCTAACAGTTTCTGGGCCACCTGTTGTCAAGAACGAGCATCTATGATTTTTTCTACTGTTCTCTAACTTGTTGCTAATGATTTGTTTTTGCAATAATATATAACAAGTATTCGCAATAACCACTTACAGACTTTTGACCATCATCATAAAATGAAAACATACAACGAGCATACATATACAAATCCTTACCTTTTGGAACATAAGAAAATGCGTCCATCAACAGAACGCACCAGACACGTGCTGACAAGACCTAGACCCATCGCCACTCCGCCTAAAGCCTGGATTCCATGCAAAACATATCAATAGGCGGCTCTGTCCAAGCTTGGTCGACTTACCAGTGCCAAGTGCCGCGCCAAGCTCTAGGCGGCAAAACTGGGCGCTAGAAAAACCTCCGGACCTGGCCGGAGACCCAACAATGTCCCATATAAAATATACAGTGGCCTCCAGACGGCCGGGAGGTCTGCGGCAGCTGATTTGCGTTTTGGCATCATCAAGGCCACTTAAAAGCCCAATATTTACCATTTAATATGGGGGACTCTTTAAAGGGAGATAATCACCTTTTGATTTTGTTAGCAACAATTTCTTTGGCTACCGTTATGGTATTAAAATGTTATCTAAATTTAAGAATTAAATACAATTATTCCCTAATTCAAAATTGGAAGTTTGGGAAAATTAATGATCGCTATTTTCCCTCCACTATTGGAAAGCGCAACATCTGGCGCTTTTGCATCAATCTGTTCAACGTTGTTGAATGGGCACTTGCAAAAAAAATATCCCACACTAAATAGGTCGCCGTAGTTTAGCTTGGCACCGGCCGTCCGGTGCCAAGCTAAACTGCCGATGTCAATGCACTTTTTTCCAATGATTGTTGATTGTTAAAAAAGGCAAATATTCGCAAAAGATAGAGTGCAGGACGAATATTGCATACCTTCATGATAAATAACAATGCGTGGGGAGGCTAATGTACTGAATTCGTTACCGAGTACTTGCTGAGTACCGACCGATATAAGCGTGGATCGCTTATCGGTAGGAAACTGACAATATCTTTCGGTAGGAATGTTTATATGCAAAATGTGATGAATTTACATAATATTTTGGCCTCGCCTATCAATTTCAGGTGCTAACTCCATTTTTGTGGAAAAAGGTGATTATCTCCCTTTAAAGGGAAATATTCACCTTTTTCCACACACAAATGGAGTTATTACTTAAAATCGACAGACGAGAAAAACATATATTGTAAAGCCATCACATTCTGCATATAAACATTCCTACCGAAAGATATTTCAAGTTAGAGTTGATAAGCGATCCATGCTTATAACGGTCGGTACTCACAAGTACCTGGTAACGAATTCACTGTCCGAGCTAAAATTAGCCTGGCGGATTAACTTGGCCCCGGACGGCGACCTATTTAGTGTCGGCGATGTGTTTCATTGACCAATCAGGGACGTTGTCACGCTTCTTGGCGCACTTACTTCATTTCTGGCCCTATGACTTGTTTACAAATCAACATTCAAACCAGAGATAGTAATGGATCATACTGTTCAGTCATATGTAAATACACTTTTTTTTTCTTCCAAAATTCAATTTTTTAAATAGAAACGTTGTTATTTCACTATTAAATTTATGCACGATCAATTTGATACCAAACATGTGTCACAGAAAAATGCAAATAAATAAGTCAAAGGGTTAATATTTCCCTTTAAAGGGAGATAATCACCTTTTTCCACAAAAATGGAGTTAGCACCTGAAATGGATGGACGAGGCCAAAATATTATGTAAATTCATCACATTTTGCATATAAACAATCCTACCGAAAGATATTGGCAGTTTTCTACTGATAAGCGATCCACGCTTATATCGGTCGGTACTCAGCAAGTACTCGATAACGAATTCAGTAAATTATACTCCCTACGCATTATTTATCATGAAGGTATGCAATATGTTTCCTGCACTCTATCTTTTGCGAATATGTGACAACATGTTTATGAACAATCAACAATCATTTGAAAAAAGTGCATTGACATCGGCAGTTTAGCTTGGCATCGGCCGGCCGGTGCCAAGCAAAACTACGGCGACCTATTTAGTGTCGGTGATGTGTTTACAAGTGCCCATTCAACAACGTTGAACATATTGATGCAAAAGCGCCAGATGTTGCGCTTTCCAATAGTGGAGGGAAAATACCAATCATTAATTTTCCCAAACTTCCAACTTTGAGTTAGGGAATAATGTTATTTTATTCTTAAATTTAGATCACATTTTAATACCATAACGGTCGCCAAATAAGTTGTTGCTAACAAAATACAAAGGTGATTATCTCCCTTTAAAGTATTGCCCCAACTATGTCTGCTTTTCCACACCGACATTTGTGAGATCCATACCATTATAAATAATACTATCGTCCAGTATCACATACGGGCAAGGATTTATGGCCCTGTGGCAAGGTGACAGTGACAATGGAGCGGATTCCAAAGCATTTGATTTTTCCTCACAGATACTAGTGATATATTTCGACAACACTTTGTCTCCATGTCCGGAAACAAAGATCCCATTTGGTCTCCGACTTTATCGACGAAGTCGGGACGATTTGTCCACCCCGCCCCTGTCTCTCCTGAGACACCAGATTCGGCCCGAGACGACGCTCCGGCCGGTTCAGCCGGCAGCTGACCACAGCGGATGGGGCCGCCAGACCGAGGCCCCGCCCCGGCCGGTTCAGCCGACAGCTGACCACAGCGGATGGGGCCGCCCGACCGAGACGACGCTCCGGCCGGTTCAGCCGACAGCTGACCACAGCGGATGGGGCCGCCCGACGGAGGCCCCGCCCCCGCCGGTTCAGCCGACAGCTGACCACAGCGGATGGGGCCGCCCGACCGAGGCCCCGCCCCGGCCGGTTCAGCCGACAGCTGACCACAGCGGATGGGGCCGCCAGACCGAGGCCCCGCCCCGGCCGGTTCAGCCGACAGCTGACCACAGCGGATGGGGCCGCCCGACCGAGACGACGCTCCGGCCGGTTCAGCCGACAGCTGACCACAGCGGATGGGGCCGCCCGACGGAGGCCCCGCCCCGGCCGGTTCAGCCGACAGCTGACCACAGCGGATGGGGCCGCCCGACCGAGACGACGCTCCGGCGACAGACGTGAAACAGGGACCAAACTGTAAAACCTACGGTGCTAATTCGGCAATGTTATCATTATACTCAGGACAACAGCACGCAATGGGTTTTTAATCTAAAAATGAACAGCACATCCGGCGGAGAAATAATGTATTTCGGTGTGTTATTCTTCGGCCGTTCATCGAAACTTTTCCGTTCGATGTTTAGTTTTGCAATCAGCCACATTGGAACCTATCTCAGTCTCCGCCATGATCCCGCCATGAGCCCGCCATGAGCTCGGGGCGAGTCCAGTGGATGTGTGAGATGGTATCGGGACTGTGAAGCGGGCGCCGGACGGTCTCCAGGAGGTTTCACTGGGGGTGAGTCCAGTGTAAGTGTGAGATGGTATCAAGACTGTGAAGCGGGCGCCGGACAGTCTCCAGGTTTCACCGGGGTGAGTCCAGTGTAAGTGTGAGATGGTATCGAGACTGTGAAGCGGGCGCCGGACGGTCTCCAGGTTTCACCGGGGTGAGTCCAGTGGATGTGTGAGATGGTATCGAGACTGTGAAGCGGGCGCCGGACGGTCTCCAGGTTTCACCGGGGTGAGTCCAGTGTAAGTGTGAGATGGTATCGAGACTGTGAAGCGGGCGCCGGACGGTCTCCAGGTTTCACCGGGGTGAGTCCAGTGTAAGTGTGAGATGGTATCGAGACTGTGAAGCGGGCGCCGGACGGTCTCCAGGTTTCACCGGGGTGAGTCCAGTGTAAGTGTGAGATGGTATCGAGACTGTGAAGCCAGGCGCGTAACCACCACTGGGGTCACTGGGGGATCAGTCCCCAGTAACATTTTCGGATGTTAACATGACGCCTATGGAATGGGCGTTGCATGGAAAGAATCGACTTCAAAGTGCCTCCGTCCCCACCTACTTTCGGAAGGTGGTTACGCCTATGTGTGTAGCCGGGGCCAGCGGGCGGTCTCCAGGGGGCCTCTGCCTGCCGTGACTGCGCTGTGCCAATAACTGCCGGCGGTGACGAGTTAGTGGTGTGCGCAGACACAAATGGTTGTTTCACACACACACACAACAAAACGTTCAGACGCGGTGCTGTTCCTTTTTGCCGAATAGACGTCACTGACGTCACTGACGTCACTGACGCGCTGCAGCAACGTGTGTCGGGTCAACAGAACTTAGTAGCGCGTCATACCAGCTGAGGTTACTGCAGCATCGTCTGATCAAGACATTAAAACCCGTATATTACTGAGCATATAGGTGCGCAGACCCCCCCCCCCCCCTCCCACACACACACACACACATGTGATCTGATGTTTAGAACACGGATCCCGTATCCACAAATATCTTGGATTCGTTTCTACCGTAGCAGCCGAAATGCCGTAGAGAAGCAAAAAATCAAATACAAAATTTCACATTTTTTAACCAATATTTTTTAAGAGTACATCCAGTTTGTGTTATCGTTCAACCAGAATGCTGAACGAAACTATATATCCGTGGTTAAAGTTGACCGTGGAAGACAACATCCCATAACCACCGCCGAATTGTATATCAAAGATAAAATCTGCTCCCGCAGGTTCCTTGATCCAGATTGACCAGGGAGCTTGCGAGATCATATATTCAATGTGAAGCTTTGGCACGGGTTTCTGTTGGAGTCGAGATCTTCAACCGTATTTCATCGAGAAATACACCGGGATTCCATATCAACTGCAACATTTATCAAGATATAAGGCAGAACCCTAAATATGTTGCTAGATTTTGCAGAACATTTTCATTTCACAGCATGTCGCAAAGCAACTGAACGTTTTATACGCTCTTTTTTAATTCACACACGCACCCAAACAAACCAACACCAACCACAAACAACTCAACACAAATCGTCGGAAGCTGAACAATATTGGTATTAGCCTAATATTGACGTTAAAACAACATCGCGTATTTGTGCTGGCGCAGGAGACCGCTGCTGACGTCTGCAGCGGACGACTTAGTGGCGGCATTAGGAGGACAGGGTGACAATTGGCGACAGAGCGGGTGCCGGCCGACACAGCACCGTGTCGCTGGCAGGCCGAGCGGCGCCGTGCCAGGCTCACCGCTCCGGCACCGAACGGTTAGCGCGGCGACACGGCCAGCTGGGGACGACCTCTACAGCCACAGGCGAGATCGACACGTGACGCCTGAGACGGCCAGCTGGGGACGACCTCTACAGCCACAGGCGAGATCGACACGTGACGCCTGAGACGGCCAGCTGGGGACGACCTCTACAGCCACAGGCGAGATCGACACGTGACGCCTGAGACGGCCAGCTGGGGACGACCTCTACAGCCACAGGCGAGATCGACACGTGACGCCTGAGACGGCCAGCTGGGGACGACCTCTACAGCCACAGGCGAGACCGACACGTGACGCCTGAGACGGCCAGCTGGGGACGACCTCTACAGCCGCAGGCGAGATCGACATGTGAAGTCTGAGACGGCCAGCTGGGGACGGCCTCTACAGCCACAC
>JAXIVJ010002778.1:0-67500 GCA_036785665.1 Chirona hameri | reverse complement strand
TACCACGGCAGAGCGGGGGGACGGACCCGGTACCACAGCAGAGCGGGGAGACGGACCCGGTACCACGGCGGGAGCGGGGAGACGGACCCGGTACTACAGCAGAGCGGGGAGACGGACCCGGTACCACGGCAGAGCGGGGGGGGGCGGACCCGGTACCACAGCAGAGCGGGGAGACGGACCCGGTACCACGGCAGAGCGGGGAGACGGACCCGGTACCACGGCAGAGCGGGGAGATGGACCCGGTACCACGGCAGAGCGGGGAGACGGACCCGGTAACACGGCAGAGCGGGGAGACGGACCCGGTACCACGGCAGAGCGGGGAGACGGATCCGGTACTACGGCAGAGCGGGGAGACGGACTCGGTACCACGGCAGAGCGGGGAGACGGGCCCGGTACCACGGCAGGAGCGGGAGACGGACCCGGTACCACGGCAGAGCGGGAAACGGACCCGGTACCACGGCAGAGCGGGAGACGGACCCGGTACCACAGCAGAGCGGGGAGACGGACCCGTTACCACGGCAGAGCGGGGAGACGGACCCGGTACCACAGCAGAGCGGGGAGACGGACCAGGTACCATGGCAGGAGCGGAGAGACGGACCTGGTACCACGGCAGAGCGGGGAGACGGACCAGGTACCATGGCAGGAGCGGAGAGACGGACCTGGTACCACGGCAGAGCGGAGAGAAGGACCCGGTACCACGACGGGTGCGGGGAGACGGACCCGGTACCACGGTAGGAGCGGGGAGACGGACCCGGTACCACAGCAGAGCGGGGAGACGGACCCGGTACCACGGCAGAGCGGAGAGACGGACTCGGTACCACGGCAAGAGCGGAGAGACGGACCCGGTACCACGGCAGGAGCGGGGAGACGGACCCGGTACCACGGCAGGAGCGGGGAGACGGACCCGGTACCACGGCAGGAGCGGGGAGACGGACCCGGTACCACGGCAGGAGCGGGGAGACGGACCCGGTACCACGGCAGGAGCGGGGAGACGGACCCGGTACCACGGCAGAACGGGGAGACGGACCCGGTACCACGGCAGGAGCGGGGAGACGGACCCGGTACCACGGCAGAGCGGGGAGACGGACCCGGTACCACAGCAGAGCGGGGAGACGGACCAGGTACCATGGCAGGAGCGGAGAGACGGACCTGGTACCACGGCAGAGCGGGGAGACGGACCAGGTACCATGGCAGGAGCGGAGAGACGGACCCGGTACCACGGCAGAGCGGGGGGACGGACCCGGTACCACAGCAGAGCGGGGAGACGGACCCGGTACCACGGCAGAGCGGGGAGACGGACCCGGTACCACGGCAGAGCGGGGACACGGACCCGGTACCACGGCAGGGCGGGGAGACGGACGGCGGGACCGATCAGCTAGACACCGAAATTGACCGGCATTGGTTCACGTCATATTTTCTTTTAAAGGGAAATAATGACTTTTTCCCACAAAAATGGAGTTAGCACTTGAAATCGCCAGACGAGACCAAACTATATTGTAAATTCATCACATTTTGCATGAAAACTTTCCTACCGAAAAATATTTCAAGTTATAGTTGATAAGCGTTCCACACTTTTGACGATCGGTACTTGCAAGTACTTTTGGTCCTCATCAAACTGCGGGCTTTTCCCGTATTGCTTTTTTACGCAATGGAGTGGAAAACATATTGTGCGTTCTGCTTGTTGTGATTATATGCCCGGCGATCTTCTAAAATTAACAGCGATTGGAAAAAGTGGCAATAAAATCGGAAGCTCATCGATGCACATCAACGGCGGCATAGTTAGTGGTTGCGACCCTCAATTTGTGAAAATCGATTCATTTGTTTTCAACATTAGGAGTTTTGTATAATTTGTCTGTGGCTGTATATAACACTATGCTTTATATTATCATGACAAATAATAATTTTTCCCAAAAAAACTAACAAACAATAACACAAAACTGGCAATTAAATCGGAAGCTCATCGATGCACATCGACGGCGACCTATTTAGCGTCGGCGATTTGTTTATAAAGTCATTGTCATGCTTCTCGGCGCACTTAACCATTGTGGCGAGTTGTTCCTGATTAGTATACCCAAGTCCCGTAGCAAGCTTTGTTAATGACGTCACTGGTGCCATTCTTGTGTAGCATTGCAAAATATATCTGATTTTGAGCTAATTAATGAAAGCTAATTAGACTTATTCAAATTATTGTTTTTAAGTTTGAATTTTCTTGTTAATCATTATTAAAGGTATTTTATCACTGTATTTCATAGTAGTTGACACTTCAGAAACTTATGACGTAATAATATTGTATCCAATATGCATTTCCCTCGCCTTTTGCTATTGTGGCGCAGTGCCGAATGCTTTGCGAATACTTGCTTGCCTGGGGTTCAAATCATTCCACCCTTATTTCATTCGAGTTGGTATAGTTTGCATGTTGTTGTTATTCATGACTTATACTGATAATCAGTCATGCATCACGGATGCTTCACGGATTGCTTCACGGATCAGTTTGATCGGAAACGTCACAGAGCCTCCAAAAATGCCGCACTCGATGTAAACAATGGTAGGGAAGGACGAATTTGTCAATGACCTTCATGAAGTACACAAGGTACTTGTTTTGTATTTTTTCCAACCTTACAACTTTGAATTTGGGAATAGTTTTATTTAATTCTTAAATTTAAATAAAATAATTTTAAAATCATAACGGTAGCCTAATAAATTATTGCTAACAAAATCAAAAGGTCATTATTTCCCTTTAAAGGGAAATAATGACCTTTTGATTTGTTCGCAACAATTTCTTAGACTACCGTTATGGTTTTAAAATTATTTTATTCAAATTTAAGAATTAAATAAAATTATTCCCAAATTCAAAGTTGTAAGTTTGGAGAAAAAAACAAGTACCTTGTGTACTTCATGAAGGTCATTGACAAATTCGTCCTTCCCTACCATTGTTTACATCGAGTGCGGCATTTTTGGAGGCTCTGAGACGTTTCCGATCAAACTGATCCGTGAAGCAATCCGTGAAGCAGCCGTGATGCATGACTGACTATCACTATAAGTCATGAATAACAACAACATGCAAACTATGCCAACTCGAATGAAATAAGGGCGGAATGATTTGAACCCCAGGCAAGCAAGTATTCGCAAAGCATTCGGCACTGCGCCACAGTAGCAAAAGGCGAGGGAAATGCATATTGGATACAATATTATTACGTCATAAGTTTCTGAAGTGTCAACTACTATGAAATGCAGTGATAAAATACCTTTAATAATGATTAACAAGAAAACTCAAACTTAAAAAAATGCTACACAAGAATGGCACCAGTGACATCATTAACGAAGCTTGCTACGGGACTTGGGTATACTAAACGGGAATATGGGGTGATAGCCTTTGTGCTCGGACACACGCTAGTAGCGCTAGTAGCGCTTTCGTTCTCCATGTCAACCAGGCGTCAGCCAATCAAAAGCCAGAAAGGGAATACGTTCTGGCTTTTCATTGGCTCACGCCTGGTTGCCATGGAGAACGAAAGCGCTACTAGCGCTACTAGCGTGCGTTCGAGCAGCGCTCATATAATCAGGAACAACTCGTCACATATGGTTAAGTGCGCCGAGAAGCATGACAATGACTTTGTAAACAAATCGCCGACGCTAAATAGGTCGCCGTCGATGTGCATCGATGAGCTTCCGATTTAATTGCCAGTTTTGTGTTATTGTTTGTTAGTTTTTTTGGGACAAATTCTTATTTTTCATGCTAATATAAAGCATAGTGTTATATACAGCCACATACAAATTATACAAAACTCCTAATGTTGAAAACAAATAAAGCGATTTTCACAAATTGAGGGTCGCAACCACTAACTATGCCGCCGTTGATGTGCATCGAAGAGCTTCCGATTTTATTGCCACTTTTTCCAATCGCTGTTAGTTTTAGAGGATCGCCGGGCATATAATCATAACAAGCAGAACGCACAATATATTTTCCACTCCATTGCGTAAAAAAGCATACGGGAAAAGCCCGCAGTTTGATAAGGACCAAAAGTGTTTGCAAGTACCGGTCGTTAAAAGTGTGGAACGCTTATCAACTATAACTTGAAATATCTTTCGGTAGGAAAGTTTTCATGCAAAATGTGATGAATTTACAATATATTTTGGTCTCGTCTGGCGATTTCAAGTGCTAACTCCATTTTTGTGGGAAAAGGTCATTATTTACCTTTAAGCAAATTTGATATTTCGCTCTCAAGTGCTCCTGGTAAACAATAGGCCATTGCAGTTCCCTTTACTAGATACACATACCGTAAACACACTGCAAGATTTTTCATTCCAGAGACATGGAACTCACTACAACAGCCATGTAACTTAGGAAATAATATGAAATTATCAACACTGAAGTCAAATTTGAAATCCTACCTGCTGCAGAATCAGTGTCGGGCTGAGTAGGATGTGAGTAATGATGTTCATGACTTATCTAAATTTCGAATGAAGACAATCACTAAGTAGTACTTCCTTCAGAATCTTCACTAGTTTCATTATATTCCCTTAAACCACTGCTCAAATACATTTGTAGAACAACATAATATTATACGTAATAGTACAAGCACATAATATTATATACAATTATTGATGGTATCACATATGTATGCATATGCATACATAGTTGATGGTATCATACATATATGCATATACATAGTCCAAGTTAGTCAAATGCGTTTGCTTTTCATGAGTTTCATATAAGTAGATCATAGGTAGTGTCACCCATTCAATGGCGCTGGCTTCGGGGTCCCTACTCGGCAACAAGCTATGCTTAGTTGAGTAGGGTCCACGAAGCACCAGCAAGAAACGCTTGAAAATTGACCAGACTTTGTCCTCCGCCCTGTATGACTGATATCCCATTTACTAACAGTTAATGAATCCATCCTCATCCTGTCCTGGATGAGGTGAGGATGATATCCTGGGACGTAGTTGGGGGGCAGTCATTTGCTGTTTTCAACAATGACTACTTTCCGCCTTCTTTTATATCACCACATCTAACACCCAAACTACCTCTCTTCATATGCTTTTTATTTGTTTCCATTTCTTAGCTGGGAGTGCCGCGACATTTTTTATTTTGTTCTCTGGTGTTAACTTAAGGTGTCGTGCGTCGTTGGGATCGAGGGCGGGGGCACTCCTAGTCACCTATTAATGAGTGGCGGTTAGAAAAAAAAGTCCACCAAACTCATGATATCGTCATAAAATGCGCTTATAATTCACAAAACGCCCCGTGGCACATAAATCACCCACATAAATAATATAGGTATATACACATAAATAAAGAAGATGATCCGAAATCCGGGAGACATGATGTTGTGTTTACCCTGGCCAGCGATCGTCACGTCACATAGGACATCACACATCATCTGCATGACGTCAGCAAGTGCCGAAAATGGATACAACTGCGAACACTCCGCCGGGCCGCCGCAGCAACAGTTTGTCACCAATTAACAAGTTCACCAGAACCGTCTGACACAACCGAGTAACTGCCGCACCCGACCTCAGTACATACAGGTAGTAAACAACCCACACAACACCTGAGCCGAGTGTCCCGTAACGGCCACCCTGTTCATATTCTGAGCACGTACAGAACGGCATGAGGTCAGCGGCGACCGCCCGCCGCGGGGAGGATCGAGTCCAGTCCGCCACGGGAGGATCGAGTCCCGCCCGGCATGGGGAGGATCGAGTCCCGCCCGGCATGGGGGAGGATCGATTCCCGCTCGGCACGGGGAGGATCGAGTCCCGCCCGGCGCGGGGAGGATCGAGTCTCGCCCAGCGCGGGGAGGATCGAGTCCCGCCCGCCGTGGGGAGGATCGAGTCTCGCCCGGCGCGGGGAGGATCGAGTCCCGCCCGCCGTGGGGAGGACCGAGTCCCGCCCGGCGCGGGGAGGACCGAGTGCCGCCCGCCGCGGAAGCCGAGGAGGACCGAGTCCCGCACGGCACGGGAGGATCGAGTGCCGCCCGCCGCGGGGAGGACCGAGTGCCGCCCACCGCGGGGAGGACAGAGTGCCGCCCGCCGCGGGGGCCGAGGAGGACCAAGTCAAGCCCGGCGCGGGGGTCGGGGAGGACTGAGTCCCGCCCGGCGCGGGAGGACCGAGTGCCGCCCGGCACGGGGGCCGAGGAGGACCGAGTCCCGCCCGGCGCGGGGAGGACCGAGTGCCGCCCGCCGCGGGGGCCGAGGAGGACCGAGTCCCGCCCGGCGCGGGGGCCGAGGAGGATCGAGTGCCGCCCGGCGCGGGGAGGACCGAGTGCCGCCCGCCGCGGGGGCCGAGGAGGACCGAGTCCCGCCCGGCGCGGGGGCCGAGGAGGATCGAGTGCCGCCCGGCACGGGGAGGACAGAGTACCGCCCGCCGCAGGGGCCGAAGAGGACCGAGTCCCGCCCGGCGCGCCAATGCGGCGTATGGCAGGTGTTGGTGGTATGCACGCCATGTCAACCGGCCACTACCGGGTCCGCATTGGAGCCAACAAAAAGTGCAGCTCCGAACCTAAATTTAGGCACGTCAACCCGAGCCAACGTCAGAGAAAAAGTAAAAAGACAAGAAGCATAATCTTGTGATTGGTCTTGTGATTAGATTGGTCTCTGGATAAAACGTGATTGAACCGTCATTGACTGGTGTCTCAGACGAGCGACATTGACTGCGAGGGAGACTGCGAATTATGTCCCCTGGTGATCTTCCAAATCCGTGTCCGTATCAAATAACGAAAGAAAACAATCCATAGCTCGCAACAAGATACATCTAAATAATACCTTTCTCAAATCAAGGTCACATCACAGGTGAAGGTCAGGTCAAAGGTCACAATCGAAACATTTGAGCGTGTAAATGCGTTCTACACATACCCCTGCAGTAAGGTCATTATCACTCTAAGTGCTCTTCAATGTATACAAACATGCTACAAGGACTAAAAAGCAGATCTTAAGGTCAAGGTCAGATCATAAGTCACTATTATTACCGAGCGGGAGCGAAGCGCCCGTGAGGGTTCTCCATCAACTTACTAGACAAATTTACATTTGACCCGGCCCGACCCGGCCATACAGACGCTTTTCGGAAGCGAATAACTTGGCAACCGTTGCTCCGATGGAGATTGGGTTTCCACCATTGGATAGGTCCATCAAATCAATTTTGTTTTTGGTATGGTGCGTTCTGATAGAGGTGGTACCACAGCGCGTGGCAGTTGGCACACGCGAACGTCGAAATGAACAAAATACCTTGTAAAAATGATTCTTGATTAAAAATGGCTGTATTATTCTAAGCATTAATTTATACGCAGAAGCATGCAGCGCTCAGGACGCACTCCCTATTGGCGGATTTGAGAAAGGAGATCATAAACAATTTAATACAACTTAATTTTTATATTGGCATGCATTGAGGCCTGACAATTTTTCTGGAGGACTAAAACCAGTAAGGCGCCGTAATTGGCGATGAATGAGCGAGCGCGATAGAAATGTAAATGTATGGGGATATTTCAATGTTGGTCGCTTAACTTGGGTATAGGATAGGCGACAATGATAGCACTAGGTTGTCATGAAGTAACCAATTTAAACATCACTAATTTATAGGTGACACAAAGCCAGTGGCTGTGTATCACCTATACTTTTGTGTTGGTGGCTTCAAGACACCAACAAGAAAAGGTTATGGAAGAAAACAAACACCAAGCCACTACGCTTACTTACTTCACTAAAACTACCTACTACTACTACTTAGGTACCTATTACCTAAGCAGAGGAAGTGTTCCGGAGATACCTTCCTCTTAAATCTCACAGTCACAACTCACAACACAACCAACTTGCACACTAACATTTTGCATGTTAATGGATCATTACATGGACACAGGATTCCAAATTTCCAGTAGCCTCAATATATGCTTCAGATGATGATTCAAGTAAATCAAGACATGGTGACATGATTAAATTCATCCAAATTCCAAATACCCCCAAAGCCAAGCTAAGGATTATTGTTATGTAATAATTTATCCTAGCACAAATAATTAACCAATTATATTTCACGTCTTTGATGCGTCACAAATGGCCCTGTGCAAAGTGAAAACCCCCTGTTTGGCAGCACTCGGGCGTTTGAGCGTTAAAAACCTACTACACCATAGGGTTCCCATGTTAAATCGATGATTTCCAGGCGAAGCTGGCTCGTAACCTATGGAGCATATGTTAAATCCGACTTCTGGAGTCTGCACCAGATAGCTGCAAGCCTTGGCTACAACGTTTCTATTTACCATTTTTCGATATTCCAGGCGTAAAGAGGTTAGCTTTGGGCGTTAACCAATGTCGGAACGACCTCTGACCGCTTCCAAATGCTACTACAGGTACTGAAATATACACTACTTCGACTACTACTTCGTGTATTGAATTAAATATGACCGCTTCCAAATGCTACTACAGGTACTGAAATATACACTACTTCGACTACTACTTCGTATATTTGCTGGCATTATAATCTATGGAAATACAAGTTATTGATAGCAAACAATACCTTTAATTTATAATAGACAAAACAATTACCAGAAAAATTATATCTTATCTAATTCATTTGCGCGTTACATTACATTCCTTACTGTGCTACCCGTTGTTCTATTACCCTGGTGCAAACAGCTGATGAATAATACAATTTTTTTTCCTTTTGACGTCGAAACAAAAATAAAAGCTCGCCGTAGTTGATGATGGTGCGCCACAGCTGCCAATTCGCGTAGCGTGTTTGGCCTTCGCGCCCTAAACCAGCAACAACAACAATCTCCTCATTGCCAAGGTCATATATTATGTGCCACCGATTCTCGTAGTTCAAGTTCAAGTTGGCCTTAATGTTATATACTTACTATTTTGATGGTGAGAGATTTCGTTATTCTAATATGTGGTTGGCTTCAATCAGGTGAGATGACACGAACTTATGTTGGTATAGCTATAGCTCACTGGTAATTTACAGGCCAGAGGCCATGCGTGACATTACTATTTAATTGTATGGTATTGTTATCCTTGTCTGCTCTGAAACTTAGCTTTGATGGCCTGCAAGTGAGATGGATTTTCAGTTTGTATATGCCTATACCTGTATTTCAAAATGTTGTTCCGGCAAAGTTGGTAAACATCGTATGTGCAGCGTGATGGCTAATATGTATATATATATATATATATATATATATATATATATATATATATATATATATATATATATATATATATATATATATATAGATATAGATATAGATATAGATATAGATATAGATATAGATATATAGATATATAGATATATAGATATATAGATATATAGATATATAGAAATATAGAAATATAGATATATAGATATATAGATATATAGATATATATATATATATATATATATATATATATATATATATATATATATATATATATATATATATATATATATATATATATATATATATATATATATATATATATATATATATAGAGATATAGAGATATATAGATATATAGATATATAGATATATAGATATATAGATATATAGATATATAGATATATAGATATATAGATATATAGATATATAGATATATAGATATATATATATATATATATATATATATATATATATATATATATATATATATATATATATATATATATATATATATATATATATATATATATATATATATATATATATATATATATATATATATATATATATATATATATATATATATATATATATATATATATATATATATATATATATATATATATATATATATATATATATATATGCGGGGGCGTACCCAGACCGTGCGGGTGGATCGTGCGCACTGGACGTGACTCACGGGGTGGTCCAGGGATCCATCTTATGACCTGTGCTCTTCCTCATTTACACCAACGAACTGCCACAGCACCTTCCACACGGAAGGATCGTGATGTACGCTGACGACACTCAGTTCCTTGATGCTGACTTTCCATCAAACTTTCAGGCCCTAAAAACTCGCATTGAGAGCTCTCTCCTTATAGCTATGAAGTGGTTCACACAGAACCGTCTAAAAATAAATCCGGCTAAAACGGAGATGATCATCCTCAGATCTCGCCGTCAAAACGTCACTGCCGACTTCACTGCGTCACTGCGTCAAGGTGCTGGGTGTTGTCATCGACCCACACCTGTCATGGAACCGCCACGTCTCGTCGGTCGTTCAGCGTTGCTATTGTGTGCTGGTAGGTCTCGCGCGAATCCATCATAAGCTGCCAAAATGCGTCAGACGTCTGCTGGTCGAGGCTCTCGTCTTCCCTCACATCCGTTATTGCATAACGGTGTGGGGAAACTGTACCGCGGCAGAGGCAGCGCGTGCAAAAGGCGATCAACTTCGGTGTCCGCATTGTGACTGGCCTCGGCCGGCGCGATCATGTCACCCCGTCATTACGGGAGCTCGGGTGGCCTAATGTTGAGGACATGATCAACGAACGTGACATTGCCGCTGTGCGCCACCTCATCACTGCCCCCAGCGCCTCAGAACCGCTGCGCGGTCGGGTGGTAAGGCGTGCCGACGTGTCCGCCCGCCACACGCGCGCCAGTGAAGGCGGCCAGCTCGAGCTGCCCCGCGTGCGGACGGAATTCGCAAAGCGCAGCTTCATGTACCGAGCCGCGAGTGCCTGGAACGCCCTAACACCAATGGCTGGGCGATAGCCCTGCGATCGGTCTGTGTTGCCACTCTTTTGCCGCTGTGTTTTATCATCTGTATTTTTATCATCATCTGATGCTGTATTTTGTACCTTTATCTTGGTGTACTTCATTTGTGTAATGACGTGGATACCATAAAATCCATACTATAGAGGGTCCTAATACATATATCTGTATCTGTATATATATATATATATATATATATATATATATATATATATATATATATATATATATATATATACATACATACATACATACATACATACATACATACATACATACATACATACATACATACATACATACATACATACATACATACATACATACATACATACATACATACATACATACATACATACATACATACATACATACATACATACATACATACATACATACATACATACATACATACATACATACATACATACATACACACACACACACACACACACACACACACACACACACACACACACACACACACACACACACACATATATATATATATATATATATATATATATATATATATATATATATATATATATATATATATATATATATTAGAGCACGTTGACCAAATTCGGGACCTCGGAGTTAAACTTGATACAAAACTTACATTCGGACCACATGTAGATAGTTCAGTGAAAAAAGCAAACAGAGCTCTCGGTGTACTCATTCGATCATTCCAAAAAGCCAGCCCCAGAGGATATCTCAATGACCGATCCGTCATTGCTTCGTACTGCGCACACGTTCGCTCCAACTTGGAGTACTGTAGCGTGATTTGGGGAGGCGCCGCTTCATCTCGTCATTCGATTGGAAAGGATAGAGCATAAGTTTGTAATGTGGCTCAACGCTCAGGTGCGCTCTCAGTCGTCGTCGCTTGTGTATTGTGACTTACTGAAACATTTTAGCCTAGTGTCTGTATCTGCGCGTAGAACTCAATACGATATCATGTTTTTGCGTAACGTTTTCACTGGCAAAATCCGTTCATCATTTATATTACAGTCATTCTCACTCAATGTACCCTGCCGCGCCACAAGACAACAATCTCGAACTCTGTTCAGCATTCCATATGCCAGGGTGTCAACTGTGAGAGAAGGCATTTTTGTGAGGCTGCCTAGACTGGCTAATAGGCTCGTGGATAAATGTTCCACGGTGGACCTGTTCTCAGACACTCTCTCATCATTTCGTGGCAAAGTAAGGTCATATGTCGCTTCATTGTAAGTAGGTAGTCTATACGCGCTATGTACGTTTTATTTGCCACCGGTGTCGAAATGTGATAGGTATTGCTGTGTGTAACTATTGTTACTTTTTATTTCTATTTAATGTTATATTCGTTTTCATTTTTACCTTTGTCTTCATTTTGGCTATTTTATCTTCACTATTTCATCACATATTTCTTATTTCGTATTTTACTCTGATATTTTAAATCCATTTGTGTCATTTAACAGCTTTTAACCATCGCTTTTGTATTATAGAAGATCTTCTAGGTGATCTTTTTATTATTATTATAGGTATAGATGGTTATGGGTGAGGGATGTAATGTGATCTTTTAAGTATGTGAATGCGTGTGGTTTTATCTGTGTGACTTCGTCCATAAATGGTTCACCCCGTCGGCGATGATGTTAAATAAATAAATAAATAAATAAATATATATATATATATATATATATATATATATATATATATATATATATATATATATATATGTATATATATATATATATATATATATATATATATATATATATATATATATATATATATATATATTTATTTATTCTTGCACATTTATACAGAAATATATGTAAAAATTAAATGTTAACATGGCTGGGTTGAGGCCAACAATTAAAATGTCTTCCCGTTGGCTAAGAGCCATGAGCTCATGACATAAATTATGTAATGATAGTCAAATGAAGTATGACGAAGACACATCCGTGATATGGCTGCGGCGGAATGCAAACATAGGTGAATGTGCATCATTTATTATACAATTTTTTTTTTATACATATGTTCACGTGAGATGTGATCGTAATTTGTCACCATCACCATTGACCAGTACCAGTAACTTTAAATAGATTTAACAAGTAACGGCCTTGTTGACAGTTGTGATCTGTAAATATCAATCTGCAGACCATCACGCCACGCAGGTTGAGGTAGGAAATCCTTGTTGATTTAAATCCGATGTTGATTTTTTCAGTGCTATATATTCTGACAATTAGGTACATGGCTACGGATAGTAATCGTATAGATTAGTGTTAATAGTAGTATAGGTATTTACTGTGAACATAGTATCTTGTGGGAGGTCATACTATTATGAATTAAGAAGGTTAACCCTTGAGAGACTGATGTCATATGTGATCCAAGATTGTAATCAATGTTGGCTCATGAGCCATGAATGCATTGTGGTTTTACCATGGGATCCAATGGTATCCTTAAAAACATGCTTGAATTATGTCGTGGGATCCACTGGGATCACGGAACAAACCTTTTATTTTTGGCGTGGGATCCACAGATCATAGATCAAACATTGTGTTTTTGCCGTGGGATCCACTGGGACCATAGATCCAACCTTATATTTTTGACGTGGGACCAACCGGATCATGGATCTAACATTGCATTTTTGCCGTGGGATCCACTGGGACCATATGTCCAACCTTATATTTTTGCCGTGGGATCCACGGGATCAAAGATCAAACATTGTATTTTTATCGTGGGATCCACTGGGATCATAGATCCTTCCCTGGGATCCATGCACATGTCTGGTGTCAACTCCCACCACCATCAACAATTATCACCAAAAGACATCTGCAATACTGCTTTGTCAAGGATCGCCTAGAGCTTGCTTACTTCTCATAAACACGCCGTAAGTGCGCCAATAAAATAGATTGAACACGCGGCAGTGCTAAGCAATAAGCATACATACACCTTATACAACCCAGAACGCCCGAGGGTTGTAAATATTATCAATGATTTTAACAGCGTCGTAAAACAATTGCTTGCCTCCTTTTGAGAGCGAATCCGCCTGGCTGGTCGCGACTGCAAGCCGGGTGTCCAGGTGAAGATTGCAAACCGAATGTCGGAAAACACACCAGCGAGTATACCTACAGGATGCCATGCATTTGACACACCAAAACATTGTAGGGAATGCTTTGAAGACTAGTTTAAAATGTTATCCTAAAATATAGAACATAAATACTGAATTTTAGTAGTCTGTGCACGCATTAATTTATTGGTACGTCTTTTTGTATTGGTTTTGTTCAGGGGTCTTCTTCATATAGGGTACCACATGAGCATCAAACAGCATTCGAAGCATTCTGTGAAGGCGACACAAGGAAGCCGGCCCACTGGCCGGCTGGGTGTTCGAATGTCTGCTCTGCCGCCGGCCGCGTGTCTCGGCCGTCGCTCTGCCGCCGTCAGCCGGGGTAACCTCAGACACGGCAGAATGGCGTCACCGATACGAGCGGCTGCAGCTGCTTCAGTACTCACTACTCAGGTCCCCTGAACCACCGAACCTCGTCCGTCAGCCGGCGCCAGGCAGCCTCAGAGTTCTGCCGTGCTGAGTGAGGGTCGGACCAGGCGACAATCGATCCAGTCTGCCGTGTGTGTTGTGCCATGTCGTCTGCCGTGCTGAGTGGGGGTCGGACCAGGCGACAATCGATCCAGTCTGCCGTGTGTGTTGTGCCATGTCGTCTGCCGTGCTGAGTGGGGGTCGGACCAGGCGACAATCGATCCAGTCTGCCGTGTGTGTTGTGCCATGTCGTCTGCCGTGCTGAGTGGGGGTCGGACCAGGCGACAATCGATCCAGTCTGCCGTGTGTGTTGTGTATGTCGGTGTCACCCTGTTCGTTACACTGCGCTGTGGCCCCAGCACGACACTGGAGTACCAGCCAGGGTATAGGCAGGCCGCTGACTCACCGCATGGCGGCGGCCTGCCTCACGAAAATAGGCTCGGTTCAGATAGTTCCGAATCACACAAGTTCCAGACATCTTTCAGAACAGCCATTAGCCGTTGAACTGTGGGTGTCTACCACGCTACCGCATAACCAGAATGATTCAGGCCCGCTCCTTCTGAATGCTGCTGAATGAGGTTCGAAACTTCTGAATACCGCAGGGGTATCAAGGCTGTTAGGACGGACACACAGCTGCATGTGCACGATGCAGAGGAGTTTCACCACTGCGGCGGGTCTGCAGTTGATGGTCCCGCCAGCGAGCGCGGCTCGGCAGTCCCCCTCGCACCGTCACCCGCTCCTCAGAAGCCCGCCCAGAGGCCAGCCGTCTCAGCCCTGACGGACCAGTGCCCACACCCGAGGAGAGCTCTCTGTGGTGGTTTTCCATAGCTCCGCCGCCGGCTGCGGGCGGCTCCGGGGGCGTTAACCGCTTCTCCCCGTCCCCAACCCCTGCCGCCGGCCCGGGACCGGCCGGTGCGGCCCAGACAGCGGCCAGACAGCCGGCGGCCGTCCTGTGACCTTGAGACGCGCCCCTGACAACAGACAGACAGAGCCACCGTTGGGTCACCACCGCTCTGCCCCGGGTCACGCGGCAGAGGGGAGGGGCGGGCCACGGGGAGGGGGGGGGGGGGGCGTCACCAGGTGGATCAGCTGACTCCGGCCGGCCGGCCGGAGCGCGGGCAGGGCAGCCAGCCGGCCGGCCGGCCGAGACAGCGGCGTGTCGGTGGCGGTGGCGTCAGTGCTTCGTGGCGACCGGTGGGTGCAGGAGGCGTTGCGACCGAGGGAGAGAGACAGAGAAGAGAGAGAGAGAGAGAGAGACAGACACTCGGGCCAGTCCGGACCTCAGGTGGGACTCCGGCTGGGAACGGGCGGGGGGGGGGGGGGGGCAGCGACTCGGTCACCGTCATAGGCGTACCCAAGGGGGAGGGGGGAAAACAGGGCAATTGCCCCCTCAAGGTCCGTACGAGCCCCTTTGGCCGTATGTGCCCCTTTGGAAATAAAGCCCGAAGGACCTTATTTCGTGCACCATGTGATATCAGGGGCAATCAGTCATCCATTGGAGGGTCGGTCGGGGATCGTGGAAGGTCAGCGGGGCTCCTCGATTATCGACCGGGGCACCTAGAGGGTCGACCGGGGCACCTAGAGGGTCGACCGGGGCACCTAGAGGGTCGACCGGGGCACCTAGAGGGTCGACCGGGGCACCTCGAGGGTCGACTGGGGCCCTTGTAAGGCCCATCTGGGGATTCATGGATTAACGCATTTTTTGCTTTGTCGAAAATGTTGGCCCTTTGTTGAAAAGCTAAATATGGTAGCATGTGTTAAAAGCAGCGTTACTGGACCAACGAGCGAACCCTTCGCCAATGATAATGTCACAATATTATGCTAGTTATGTACACAATTATAGGATAAGCTAAACAATTATATGAGGAAAACAAAACAATTAAAGGGAGATAATCACCTTTTTCCACAAAAATGGAGATAGCACCTGAAATCGATAGACGAGACATAAATATATTGTAAATTCATTACATTTTTCATATAACAATTTCTACCGATAGATATTTCAAGTCATAGTTGATAAGCGTTCCACGCTTATAATCAGCAAGTACTCGGTAACGAATTCAGTAAATTAGCCTCCCTATTATAGCCTCCCTATCATTTTAAAAAAGTGCATTGAAATCGTCATTTTGACAGTGGTCTATTACCTTACTTATTTAGTGTCGGCGATTTGTTTATAAGTGCCCATTCAACAACGTTGAACAGATTGATGCAAAAGCGCCGGATGTTGCGCTTTACAATAGTGGAGGTAAAATACTGATAATTAATTTCCCCAAACTTCCAACTTTGAATGAGGGAATAATTGTATTTAATTCTTAAATTTAGATGACATCATTTTAACCCGGCATTGACTGGGGTCTCAGCAGAACGCCATTGACTGAGGGGGATGGGCGTTAAACGCCCCCGGGTTATCTTCCGAACCAATGATCGCAGCGAGACAAGCAAGGCGGCAATCGAAAGCTCTCAATGAGACGACTCAAAGCGTGCTAAAAATGTCAAAGTGAGGTCAAATGTCGGGTCACGGTCAGGTCAAAGGTCGAAATCGGCGTATTCGAGTTTATGGGCCATACTTTCCATCCAAAGCCTTCGATTGCGACCAGTTTCACCCAAAGTGCTGCCAAAGGGATGATACATATCCCACATGAGCTAAAGTGAGATTGTTGGCCAAGGTCAAGGTCAGGTCACAAAAGGTCACTATGCTAAAAATATCTACGAAAATCATGAACACATGTTTATGAGTTATTTTTCACGTATAATTCGATAGTGATAGTCATTTTACCACCTGACTTCATTTACGTGAAGTACATGTCAATTTCAGGTCAAGTTCAGGTCACCGAAGGTCAAAATGTAAAATTGTTGAATCTAAAAAAGGCATGTTGCTAGACCAGTTTTGTCTCATAAATACAGTGGTGGCATTGATTTGCCTGTATCTAGTGTATCTAGTCAATAAAAGGAAGAAAAAAAACGAATTTTCAAAATATGACGTCATATGTTACCCATACTTTAGATGTCACAAGTCAGTCAAAAATAGAGATATCAGTTTGGAATTTGGCATGGTAGTTGCCTAGGTATGGTTCTCCGACATATCTTCCGTTTTTTGTTAATATTTTAGAAAATTTTGATTTTTATAATTCCCCCCCAAAAAGCTTGAGTTTTTGGGGGTCAAAACTAACAAATTAAAAAATCCGAGATAGCCAGTTTTTAGCCGTTGCAATTTGCTATCTTTTGGCGTTTTTCGATTGCATTTTGCTTCAAATGTGGCATTTGTACGGCTTGACAAAGTTTAGCTGATTTTTTTTGTAAAACTCGTGTGTAGTGACGTCACTAAATTCGCTATAACTCGAACAAATTTCGACGATTGTTTTTATTGTTACACACAAAACGTAAAAATGATTTATTAGTTTTCCAGCTATTGCGAAAATTCATCAGGGGGGGGGCGTTAAACGCCCCCCCCCCCCGCCTCCCCCAGTCAATGGCGGGTTAATACCATAACGATAGCCAAATAAATTGTTGCTAACAAAATCAAAAGGTGATCATCTCCCTTTAACAATTATAGGTATAGCGATATAACAATTATAGGATAATTATAGGATAGGAACAATTATAGGATCCTCAACATCCTAAACAATTATAGGATAGGATTATAGGTTTATTTGTACTTGTTGCTTTTATAAATAATTATTTTGCATACGTTCCGAGTCTTCTACATCTTCTTTCGAAGCACACAATGTTGTTATTATGGCATGGGTCAAACACCATATCCTCGACCTCCTGGGACCAAGGCGCCCCAAGTCTTGTGTTAGTCTTGAGTCGTCAGTTTGTCAAGTCGTCGTGACACGCGCAACACCCGCCGTCGGTGACGAATGCCACGCGAGTGAAGCACACAATGTCATAACAACATGCGCCACTTTTAAATGCGCGCCACTTCTCGCAATCTATACGTACTGAATATGCGAGTATGTTTTCGAAATATATTGCTTTTTAAAAATTGTTAGTTTTGTGGTATATCTTGATAATTTAGCCAAACCAATGTTCAGGTGCGAATACCTCTTATTAGCACATTCACAGCGATTTGGAAAAGTGGCTGGTTCCAAAAAGTTCCCGCGCCGTGCCGGGGTGGGGGGGGGGGGGGGGGGGGCGTTTAGACGCTCCCCTAAGGTTTTTCGAGGATAGAGTAAAAACGCGCCGCCAATTTTGGCACAGCTGTTGGGGCATCAATTACCCACATTGTATAAAATGATTGACCTCGGGTCATCTCAGGTCAGGTCACCAGACCAGGCCACGTGAACCCACCGCCAACAAAGTTTGCCGTCGTACCACAGCCACAGTTTCTAGCCGATCGGTTTCAAACTTACATAATTCCATAAGGTCATAGGTACTATTGGTTCCAAAATAAGCGTCCCGCTGGGTTAGACGTCAGTCTGTAGTGAATACCTGCATTCTCGCCATTCCCGGTCGGTCTGGGAGGTAGGCTGTTCGACACACTCTAGTGCTCGGCGGGACAGCCTATACAGCTTGGCTACACTGACGCTACACTGCCTGTATAGGCTGTTCCGCGCAGCATTGTTGTGCACCGTACAGCCTAACCTTGCAGGTGGTTCACAACGGCCGGTGTGCACTGCAAATTAACTGCTTTGCCGGCCAACCCAGCGGGACGCTTATTTTGGAACCAATAGTACCTACAATTTAAAAAGCAATGCCGGATTTGGGCGGGTACCGAAATTCGTTACCAAGTGCTTGACTCTTGAGAGTATCGGTCGTTAACTCGCGAGTTACTGGGGTATATTTCATAACGCGACTTACTGGGGGAGGGGGGCTATTTTTTGCCCCCCGGATCTCCAGAACTACTGGACCGAATGTAAAAAATGCAAACGGCATTCGATAGCCCTGGGAAATTTATCGCGGGAAACATAATATTGTTGACCTCGGGGTCACCCATGACGTCAAAAGTCAGGTCAAGTACAAAATGTTTGACCGTGTCAAAAGGTCTCGATGGATGGAATTGTCGCGCAAAATTGCTATATTAAACGCATAAGCTCTCGATAAATCGGTATGATTCGTGTATCTGACACTTCTAAGTACCTTTCTAAGCTCAAGGTCATCCGAGGTCACGAGGTCAAACTGCAGATTACGGTCATTAGGCGTTGTAACACATGTTTATGTTTTTTTTTGTCTAGAACGCGAACAATGACCTTAGAACATTGTTTGTTCCATATAAATCGAAGTCAAAAGCAAAAACGGAAATGCGTTTTTTATGCATAGTAATGCTGAGAGGTGGTCGATTTTTGTCATTTAAAGGTCATAAGTCGGTCATTTTTGAAGATATCGACTTCAAATTTGGTACACATATTCACCGCATACGTCTCGATCACATATATTCCGGTTTTTTGATAATTCTGATTTTTTTCTTAAAAAAATTGTAAAAAGTTCCCGGCCAGTTGCCGGTATTTGGATTTCTCAAAAATTTTAATTTAAAAAAAACCGCAAAAACCGAGATAGCAGTTTGATAGCCCGGTCTATTGTCAGTAATTTTATTTTAGACAATTGAGTTTATCTCAAACATCGTACCTTTGACAGCGTTTTCCGCAAACCATTATTTTGCAACAAAAACCGAAGAACATGACGTCACTCTGACGTCATTCCCGGTTGACCTATCATAGCCTCATATTTTTCCTTTTGCCAACATGTGTAGAATTGATGTGAGAGAAGGTACTGCATACTGCAAGTTTGGTGACGATACCGGTGTTCGTTTAGGAGTTATTGCAAAATAACGGGAGGGGGGGGGGGAAATAGCCCCACCCCACCCGTAAGTCGCGGGTTAAAAGCGTGGAACGCTTATCAACTTTAACTTGAAATATCTCTCGGTAGGAATGTTAATATGCAAAATGTGATACATTTCCAATATATTTTGGTCTCGTCTGTCGATTTCAAGTAATACTGTATTTGTGTGGGAAAATGTCAATGGTTCCTTTACGCATGACCCGCATTATATTTTGCTCATAGAACCTTTTCCTCTGACAGCACCTCCCATGGGTTGGGCCTAGACCAGCTGTAATACATCTAGCCGAAATGTTTGGAATAATGGAATATAGGAATACAAGCATCCCCATCCCCAAATGCGGCTGGAAAGAATGACGCAAAAGAGGAAAGCAGCGTTGGCATTGCATTACTCGTGCAGCCTCCCAATGTCACCGCTGCGGGCGCTGCAGGCCGGAGCGGTTTCGCCAAGGTGGGACAAGACAGATTATATCTGGTACATATTTCTGATATATATATATATATATATATCTCTATATATCTATCTATCTATCTATCTATCTATCTATCTATCTATCTATCTATCTATCTATCTATCTATCTATCTATCTATCTATCTATCTATCTATCTATCTATCTATCTATCTATCTATCTATCTATCTATCTACTATATATATATATATATATATATATATATATATATATATATATATATATATATATATATATATATATATATATATATATGATAACGTGCTATAGCACGTTATCGCCTGCCCCTCATCGTGAAGCTCGAAGGTCGACAAGCCACTCCCCGACAACCGGTCCTGCCTTCTCACTCAACTAAACATGGTAAAGCACAGTGGAAATTTCCACAGATATGCCAAGTCAACATGCGACCGATCTCCATTGTTACCTCGCTCGTCCTTCCGTGATGTATGGGAACAATCTGATTATGAGCGGCCCGACCCGACCCGGCCCGGCTCGGAGGGTAACTCTGGCGGTCCCAGGGCTCGGAGGGTAACTCTGGCGGTCCCAGGGCTCGGAGGGTAACTCTGGCGGTCCCAGGGCTCGGAGGGTAACTCTGGCGGTCCCAGGGCTCGGAGGGTAACTCTGGCGGTCCCAGGGCTCGGAGGGTAGCTCTGGCGGTCCCAGGGCTCGGAGGGTAGCTCTGGCGGTCCCAGGGCTCGGAGGGTAGCTCTGGCGGTCCCAGGGCTCGGAGGGTAGCTCTGGCGGTCCCAGGGCTCGGAGGGTAGCTCTGGCGGTCCCAGGGCTCGGAGGGTAGCTCTGGCGGTCCCAGGGCTCGGAGGTAGAGCCCTTCATGGAATGGGAATCCCCATGGAACCCATGCAGCGGGATGGAAATGGGTGGGAATGGGTGGGAATGGGTGGGAATGGGGCCATTTTTGGAAATGTAACGGGTTGGAACGGGTTTGGGACAGACCATATCATTTTTTAGCACCACAAAAAGTTAAATATGCTGAAACGGATGGAAATGGGAGCCCCATCAATTATGAATTCGGATTGGAACGGGTTTGGGTCTGGCTGAATGGGCTGTAACGGGATGGGGGCTGAAAATGTGTTTCATGAAGGGCTCTACTCGGAGGGTAGCTCTGGCGGATCCAAGGCCGCAACAAAATCGGCCTGGAATCGGCACAGCATTGACACATTCCCTGATTAAAAACAAAACACCTTAACAACGTTTACAAAGAGAAGTTGATTTAAAATAAACATGAATGCATAAGAAAACGAAATCCGATCAGTTATCAGAATTGTGTGGGACTTTTGGGGATTTACCTCTAAACAAACTGTTTCGCTGTTCTGGATCCGCCCTTGCCAAAACACAATTAGATCAATTTGAATATTTCACCAAATTAGACCACGTAATTACCTATGCTAATCAACATGCTGTCGCTGTCCCGGGGCGCAGGTACACTCGGGCCAGAACTGGTGACGTCATACCTGGTCCCGGGGCGCAGGGACACTCGGGCCAGAACTGGTGACGTCATACCTGCCGCCCTGCCGCGGGCGTCCCCCCCCCCCCCCACACACACACCATTATCCCAGCCTTGCTGACAGCCCAACGTGCTGTCGCTGTCCTGGGGCGCAGGGACACTCGGGCCAGAACTGGTGACGTCATACCTGCCGCCCTGCCCTGCCGCGGGCGTCCCCCCCCCCCCCCACACACACACACCATTATCCCAGCCTTGCTGACAGCCCCCGCCACCACTATCACAGCCTCCGTGTTGACAGCTCCGCCCTCCGGAGACGGACGGAACGGACGGAACGGACAGAACGGACAGAACAGAACGGGCAGAACGGACAGAACGGACAGAACGGGCAGAACGGGCAGAACGGGCAGAACGGGCAGAACGGGCAGAACGGAGACGGAACGAACGGAGACGGAACGGACGAAACGGACGAAACGGACGAAACGGACGAAACGGACGAAACGGACGAAACGGACGAAACGGACGAAACGGACGAAACGGACGAAACGGACGAAACGGACGAAACGGACGAAACGGACGGAACGGACGGAACGGACGGAACGGACGGAACGGACGGAACGGACGGAACGGACGGAACGGACGGAACGGACGGAACGGACGGAACGGACGGAACGGACGGAACGGACGGAACGGACGGAACGGACGGAACGGACGGAACGGACGGAACGGACGGAACGGACGGAACGGACGGAACGGACGGAACGGACGGAACGGACGGAACGGACGGAACGGACGGAACGGACGGAACGGACGGAACGGACGGAACGGACGGAACGGACGGAACGGACGGAACGGACGGAACGGACGGAACGGACGGAACGGACGGAACGGACGGAACGGACGGAACGGACGGAACGGACGGAACGGACGGAACGGACGGAACGGACGGAACGGACGGAACGGACGGAACGGACGGAACGGACGGGACGGAACGGACGGAACGGACGGAACGGACGGAACGGACGGAACGGACGGAACGGACGGAACGGACGGAACGGACGGAACGGACGGAACGGACGGAACGGACGGAACGGACGGAACGGACGGAACGGACGGAACGGACGGAACGGACGGAACGGACGGAACGGACGGAACGGACGGAACGGACGGAACGGACGGAACGGACGGAACGGACGGAACGGACGGAACGGACGGAACGGACGGAACGGACGGAACGGACGGAACGGAGAGTGGGCGTCAGGCGCCACCATTACCTTACACGCGCTATCCACGCGCTGTGTTCTGCCCCATCTGCTGACCACGCGCTGTGTTCTGCCCCATCTGCTGACCACGCGCTGTGTTCTGCCCCATCTGCTGACCACGCGCTGTGTTCTGCCCCATCTGCTGACCATGACCGGCTGTGTTCTGTGCAGGCAGACGGGCGGCAGCTGCAGCCATGGCCGGCGTGGACATGGCCGACCTGTTCAGTCGGGTCAGCGAGGAGCTGCGCACACAGAAGGGCAGTCGGCTGCACCTGCAGCTGCGCGAGGCGAGCAGCGGCTCCGGCCGGCTGGCGGCGCTGCTGCAGCTCTCCGCCATGGCCGAGGTGACGCCGCGCGGCCCTGGCCGACTCGACAAGTCGCGGCCGGCCGCCGCCGAGTGGCTGCTGCGGGAGCGCGATGCCGGCTCCGACTCTGAGCGGCTGGCACTGCTCAACCTGGCCGTCCAGTTCGCGCCGACACCCGGCTCCGAGGAACAGGAGCCGCTGGAGCTGCGCGACCTGGGCCAGACGCTGACGGCGGCGCTGCTGCGGCGCCAGCACGTGCTGCACGGCTGCGGCCGGCCCGAGGACCGCGCCGCCAACGCCACCTACCTGCGCCAGCTAGTGGACGTTCTGCCCGAGTCCACGCGCAGGAAATTCGAGCGTGAGCTGGAGACCGTGCTGAAGGCGGACGGCGAGCAGCCGACCGCGCAGGACGAGCGGCCCTTCAAGCTGCCCAAGATCTACGGCGGCCTGCACTACAAGCTGAAGCGCACGTCGGCGCTGGTGAACCCCGCCTACGTGGAGGGCAAGGGCCGCTGTCTGGTGACCAACGAGGAGATTCCACCAGGTGAGGTCCCGCCACACCGCCAGACACCAACTCACCGGGCGGGCTGTAGCGGAGCGAATATATGTAGCGCGGTTCATAAACCTCTAGCGATGGAAAAGCATCAGCTCCCTCCATAATACTGACAACGATACAGAGTGCTTCATTACCGACAATAATCAGTCAGCACTTGCATTGTCATGCCATTCCCCTTGCCAGTTTTCTAGTGTCTGAAATTCCTGTCTCACTAATCCCCAGATCCTTGTTGCGTTGCGTTGCGTTGTGTTGCGTTGCGTTGCGGTGCTGGATGGCTGACCCGCCCTGTTGTGTGCGCAGGTTCCGTCCTCATCACCGACTCGCCGTACGCCTGGGCGCTGGGCTCGGATCGGTGGCTGACTCACTGCCAGAACTGCTGCCGCCGCACGCTGGCGCCGGTGCCGTGCACCCAGTGCGCGGCGGTGGTGTTCTGCGGCACCGCCTGTCGCCAGGCCGCCTGGACCCGCTTCCATCGGGCCGAGTGCGTCATCCTGGAGCACCTGCGCGGCGGCGGCCTCACGCCCATGGCGCTGATGGTGGCTCGCATCGCGCTGACTGCCGGCCTGGCCCGACTCCGACCGTACCTGACTCGCTGCGACACGTACGACATCAGCGGCGTCGACCCCGCCAACGTGTACGACTCGCTCGACTACGGCGCCGTGTTTGACCAGGTGTCCAACAGCGCGTTCCGCTCCATCCTGGACGCGATCCGTCGCGGCACGCTTGCCATCTACCTGCTGCGCTGCCTGCTGCTTACCGAGCTCGGCTCGCCGGCCGAGCTGGACGAGCCGCAGCAGCTGCAGCTGACAGCCCTGCTGCTAAGACACCTCGAGAGCTGCGCCTGCAACGCCTTCCAGCTGAGCGAGCTGGTGCCGGCCGAGGAGGCGGGCGGCGACGACGAGCCCGAGGCCGTGGAGCTGGGCGGCGCCGTCAGCGCCACCCTCAGCCTCATCAACCACAGCTGCGACCCCAACATGACGCGCGTCAACCACGGCCGCCACCTGATCGCCGTCACCACGCGCACCGTAGCCGCCGGCGAGGAGCTGCAGGACAATTACCGAGCGCTGTTCCACGAGGCGCCGCGCGCCGTCCGCCAGGCGGCGCTGGTCGACCGCTACCACTTCACCTGTCGGTGCTCGGCGTGCCGGCTGCACTGGCCGCTGTACGACCGACTGCCGGCGGCCGCGCCGCGCGCCGCCGTCCGCGACCTGCTCGAGACCGGCGCCCAGTACGAGGCCGACGGAGAATACCTGAGCGCCGCGCAGGCGTTCGCCGCCGCCGCGCAGCTGGCCGAACGCGATCAGGACGACCCGCTGCAGCCGTGCCGCCTGCTCGTCGACTGCCAGGGCTACCTGACGCGCTGCCTCTGGCTCGCCTACCGCCTCTGATGAGCCGAGCCGAGCCGAGTCGGGCCGAGCCGAGCGCGGCCGGGCGCGGGCCGCCCGAGACTGGAGGCAGCCCCTGTGAGGCGGCTCCGCAGCCCGTCACGAGACGGGAGGAAGCCGCTGGACTGGAGGCAGCCCCTGTGAGGCGGCTCCGCAGCCCGTCACGAGACGGGAGGAAGCCGCTGGACTGGAGGCAGCCCCTGTGAGGCGGCTCCGCAGCCCGTCACGAGACGGGAGGAAGCCGCTGGACTGGAGGCAGCCCCTGTGAGGCGGCTCCGCAGTCCGTCACGAGACGGGAGGAAGCCGCTGGACTGGAGGCAGCCCCTGTGAGGCGGCTCCGCAGCCCGTCACGAGACGGGAGGAAGCCGCTGGACTGGAGGCAGGCCCTGTTAGGCGGCTCCTCAGTCCGTCACGAGACGGGAGGAAGCCGCTGGACTGGAGGCAGCCCCTGTGAGGCGGCTCCGCAGTCCGTCCAGAGAATACGCCGATCGATCGTGGGCGGCCAGGAGCCTCTCTCCAATTTAGTCAGACCCGCAGGACCTGGAGTTATAGATCTATCGAGAGCTGGGCGATCAAAGAAGACATCAGTGTGAAGACGATGCCGTAGCGGTCAGATGACTACGCTATCGTTAGAAGATATCACTATCGTTAGCGAGCCGTGCGTCAGACGCCCCGAACCCCGAACTCCCGAACTAGTCCCTACAGTTGGCTGTTAACACTGTTACGTCGTTTGGTTGTAGCTGCCAGCAGCAGCGTGTGGTGCAGGGCGAGTGTCCTTTGTTTTGAGCCCCCGACTGTCGCTGCACGGGTCGCCGCCGCTCGTTGGGGAGCGACCCCACCACCGGAGCCGGTCCCCGTCACCGTCACCGCCAGCCCCGCCGGAAACGCTGCTACCCCGGCATGCAGACGACCCGAGGCGCTGTGCGGCATGCAGACGACCCGAGGCGCTGTGCCTGCCTCCCTGCCTGCCGGGCGGCGTGGGTTTGCAGCTCAGCTGTCCGCCCGCCCCGGCCCGGCCCGTGACTGGTCGCTCTAATCAACCCTGCACCGGCGGCGGAGGAGCCGGCCGGCCCAGCTGACCGCCCGCCGCCGACCTTGACGATCAGCTGATCGCGTGACCGCGGCGGGGGGGGGGGGGGGGACGGCCGCTGTGAGCGGACGGTAGTTGGCGCTGTGCAATAAACTGGCCTGGAAAGGTGAACCAGGCTGTCTCAGGGAGTGTTTGGACTGCGGGAGTTCCGCGGCCCGCGCGGCTACGATCAGCACCACAAACGAACGGAAATGGTGTGGATGTGGATGATGAAATGCCACCTGCCCCACCTCACGCATCACGACATCACGACATCACGACACAGCCCAGCCCTCCGTCTGTGTGGGGGAGACGTGGCCGGGTGGTGGCGACATCACCCCAGCTGCCCCGCTGCACCGGGCGCACGGGGCGCGGCGGCCGCTGCCGGGCCGCTGCCGGATCAGTCAGCGGTGCGTGGGCGACGCAAGGCAGCCTTCACACCGCAGACGGCGCGGCCGGTGTCATCCGAACTACATCACAGGGTGACACGGTGTCATCCGAACTACATCACAGGGTGACACGGTGTCATCCGAACTACGTCACAGGGTGACACGGTGTCATCCGAACTACGTCACGGGGTGACACGGTGTCATCCGAACTACGTCACAGGGTGACACGGTGTCATCCGAACTACATCACAGGGTGACACGGTGTCATCCGAACTACATCACAGGGTGACACGGTGTCATCCGAACTACATCACAGGGTGACACGGTGTCATCCGAACTACGTCACAGGGTGACACGGTGTCATCCGAACTACATCACAGGGTGACACGGTGTCATCCGAACTACGTCACGGGGTGACACGGTGTCATCCGAACTACGTCACAGGGTGACACGGTGTCATCCGAACTACGTCACGGGGTGACACGGTGTCATCCGAACTACGTCACGGGGTGACACGGTGTCATCCGAACTACGTCACAGGGGGACATGGTGTCGTCCGAACTGTCACGGGGTGACACGGTGTCATCCGAACTGTCACGGGGTGACACGGTGTCGTCCGAACTGTCACGGGGTGACACGGTGTCGTCCGAACTGTCACAGGGTGACACGGTGTCATCCAAACTATTCCACAGGGTGACACGGTGTCGTCGGCTCCAGCTCAGCCCGACACCCAACAAACACCCACAGTTTACACAGCACTATATATGCGACACACAGTTTACACAGCACTATGTATGCGGCAGATAACCAGCACGTGTTGTCCCCCTCTATTTAGAAAGGCAATCAACAGTCGCGTCGGCCGCCGGTCCAGTTGTGACATTTGACAAACCAACACTGCAAGAAAGAGTAAACGAGCCCTGTCTGTATACAAACTGTGCCAGCCTGGTTAGAGTCCTCCCCGAACCCCGGACGCTCTTTCCACATCGGTCGCCAGAGGTCTTTGAACCCTGACACGAGAGCTTAACACGGACAGGAGAGCACAACCCTGACACGGGAGCTCAACACTGACACGAGGAGAGCTCAACACTGACACGAGGAGAGCTCAACACTGACACGAGAGCTCAACACTGACACGGGAGCTCAACCCTGACACGAGAGATCAACCCTGACACGGGAGCTCAACCCTGACACGAGGAGAGCTTAACACTGACACGGGAGCTAAACACTGACACGAGGAGAGCTCAACACTGACACGGGAGCTCAACCCTGACACGGGAGCTCAACCCTGACACGGGAGCTCAACCCTGACACGGGAGCTCAACACTGACACGGGAGCTCAACCCTGACACGAGAGATCAACCCTGACACGGGAGCTCAACCCTGACACGAGGAGAGCTCAACACTGACACGGGAGCTCAACACTGACACGAGGAGAGCTCAACACTGACACGAGGAGAGCTCAACACTGACACGAGAGCTCAACCCTGACACGGGAGCTCAACACTGACACGGGAGCTCAACACTGACACGAGGAGAGCTCAACACTGACACGAGTGCTCAACACTGACACGAGGAGAGCTCAACACTGACACGAGTGCTCAACACTGACACGAGGAGAGCTCAACACTGACACGGGAGCTCAACACTGACACGAGGAGAGCTCAACACTGACACGAGTGCTCAACACTGACACGAGGAGAGCTCAACACTGACACGAGAGCTCAACACTGACACGGGAGCTCAACACTGACACGGGAGCTCAACAGTGAAACGAGGAGAGCTCAACACTGACATGAGGAGAGCTCAACCCTGACACGAGGAGAGCTCAACACTGACACAAGGAGAGCTCAACACTGACAAGAGTGCTCAACTCTGACACGAGAGTTCAACACTGACACGAGAGCTTAACACTGACACGAGGAGAGCTCAACCCTGACACGAGGAGAGCTCAACCCTGACACGAGGAGAGCTCAACACTGACATGAGTGCTCAACTCTGACACGAGAGTTCAACACTGACACGAGAGCTTAACACTGACACGAGGAGAGCTCAACCCTGACACGAGGAGAGCTCAACCCTGACACGAGGAGAGCTCAACACTGACACGAGGAGAGCTCAACACTGACACGAGTGTTCAACTCTGACACGAGAGTTCAACACTGATACGAGAGCTTAACACTGACACGGGAGCTCAACCCTGACACGGGAGCTCAACCCTGACACGGGAGCTCAACACTGACACGAGTGCTCAACTCTGACACGAGAGTTCAACACTGACACGAGAGCTTAACACTGATACGAGGAGAGCTCAACCCTGACACGAGGAGAGCTCAACCCTGACACGAGGAGAGCTCAACACTGACACGAGAGCTCAACACTGGCACGATGAGAGCTCAACACTGACACGAGGAGAGCTCAACCCTGAGACGAGAGTTCAACCCTGACACGAGGAGAGCTCAACACTGACACGAGGAGAGCTCAACCCTGAGACGAGAGTTCAACCCTGACACGAGGAGAGTTCAACACTGACACGAGGAGAGCTCAACACTGACACGAGAGCTCAACACTGACACGACGAGAGTTCAACACTGACACGGGAGCTCAACACTGACACGAGGAGAGCTCAACACTGACACGGGAGCTCAACACTGACACGGGAGCTCAACACTGACACGGGAGATCAACCCTGACACGAGAGATCAACACTGACACGGGAGCTCAACACTGACACGAGAGCTCAACACTGACACGGGAGCTCAACACTGACACGGGAGCTCAACACTGACACGAAGAGAGCTCAACACTGACACGAGGAGAGCTCAACACTGACACGGGAGCTCAACACTGACACGAGGAGAGCTCAACACTGACACAGGAGCTCAACACTGACACGGGAGCTCAACACTGACACGGGAGCTCAACCCTGACACGAGAGCTCAACACTGACACGGGAGCTCAACACTGACACGGGAGCTCAACCCTGACACGAGAGCTCAACACTGACACGGGAGCTCAACACTGACACGGGAGCTCAACACTGACACGGGAGCTCAACACTGACACGGGAGCTGCCAGGCAAACTCAGCAGCAGCGCATCTCAGCTCTACAAACGCCAGGTGATCCGCACAGTCCTCACAGTGCCATGGAATCAGCAGCTGTGGGTGAAGAGTAGCAGAGTAGCACAGGGTATTTTAATTGGCAATACATTCATACACCCAATTCAGAATATTTGTCAACTCTTCTCCCCTACTTCGATACTATTTTTCCATTCCATAGTTAGTTTAAACCTTGCCAGACAAAGCCAGCTATTGATTATTGCTTTTACCCCTCAGTTTCCCTCCCTCTGCCCATCGCCCTGATCATATCTTACGCAGTTACAGATTTTGTTAATTTTCCCTGTTACCTATATCTTTTCGGCTTGAATTTTTATGCAACATGGCCTTTTAATGTTCAAATATGGGCCACTATTTATAGTCTAGTTAGGTACCATTGTCCACTCGGCACTAACATCCTAACTTCAGTCCAATCCTAGCTCTCCCTGTGTCTTCAGCGGATTCTAGCTCCAAGCTGCCATTCTGGTGCGGGCTCCACACAATGCTTTACAGATGTCCATTGCAAATCACTTGGCGATAACATACTTACAAATACTTGGCCAGAAAATACTTACCCAGAAACTTGTTTAAACACACATATTGACCGGGCTCAGTGGCGTACCCAGGATTCACTACAGGAGGGGGGAATTTTTGTTCAGGAGGGCATAAAGTACCCCCACAAAAAAAAAACTCACCGGATTTGGTCCACTATATTTTTAAAAGGGCGTATTTTCACCACTTTTTAATTTAAAAAAAAATCATTTTGTTTTCAACCAAAGGGACCTACAGGGGACAGACCTACAGGGGAAGGGGGGGGGGCAATTGCCCCGTCCCCCTTGTGTACGCCTATGACCGGGCTAGGCTTGTCGCTGACTGCTGACTGCTGACTGCTGACTGCTGACTGTTGACTGTTGACTGTTGACTGTTGACTGTTGACTGCTGACTGCTGACTGCTGACTTCTGACTTCTGACTTCTGACTTCTGACTTCTGACTGCTGACTGCTGACTGCTGACTGATGACTGATGACTGCTGGTACTCCGATTCCACGCAGGTGATAGTGTTCTGCCACACGCCGTCGAGGAGTGCCTCGCTGCGCTGGTGACCTGGGCTGTCACCGAGCCCCAGTCTGTGGCCGTCGCGGCGCGCTGTGATATGGCAGCGCGTGCTGCCGCGACTCACGTATGACGCCGGGCGGCTCTTGGCTGGGCGGCGGAGACACCGACACCGACACCGACACCGACACCGACACCGATACACAGACAAACGGCGGCGGCGCGCAGCGCCGCCATTTTTGCTACAGCTGTTCGGGTATCAATTACCCACATTATGTAAAATGATTGACCTCGGGTCATCTCAGGTCAGGTCACCAGACCAGGTCACGTGGCCCCACCTCCAAAAAAGTTGCCGGTCGTACCACAGTCACAGTTTTTGGATGATCGGTTTTACACTATTTGTATAAGGTCATATATATAGATAGATAGATATAGATTGTATAAGGTCATATATATATATATATATATATATATATATATATATATATATATATATATATATATATATATATATATATATATATATATATATATATATATATATATATATATATATATATATATATATATATATATATATATATATATATATATATATATATATATATATATATATATATATATATATATATATATATATATTATATATATATATATATATATATATATATATATATATATATATATATATATATATATATATATATATATATATATATATATATATATATATATATATATATATATATATATATATATATATATATATATATATATATATATATATATATATATATATATATATATATATATATATATATATATATATATATATATATATATATATATATATATATATATATATATATATATATATATATATATATATATATATATATATATATATATATATATATATATATATATATATATATATAATATATATATATATATATATATATATATATATATATATATATATATATATATATATATATATATATATATATATATATATATATATATATATATATATATATATATATATATATATATATATATATATATATATATATATATATATATATATATATATATATATATATATATATATATATATATATATATATATATATATATATATATATATATATATATATATATATATATATATATATATATATATATATATATATATTGGAGAAATTCGGAAGCAAGTTATTTGAGAGACAAGTTTTGTTGAACAAAACGGAAAGTTTAGCGTTCGTGATCTTTTTGTTTAAGCTTTCTATCTTTCTTATCAGCTTCTTGTTTTCGTTTGCATGGTTGTGTAGTATTTCACCGAAGATCATGATAAAACATACCGCGGAGAATAGTATTATTCTGTACGTTACATAGGTAAGTCAAACGTTTCGTGTATCGTTACACATTCTCAATGACATTTTAGTTCTCTGGGATTAAATACACATTATTATCACATATAAATACACGTTATAATCACATTGCGATAGGAAAATTACTCGTATCAAACACATTCGGTTCGAATAGGCGCAAATAAGTTGAGGTCGTAGGCACGGTTCGGCGAGAAAATAAAAAAAACCGTGTGCACGCTCATTAATCACTGTGGCGTACTCCAACATCATACAATTGGAGTACACCATTGGCATTAACCTGTCTATTGATGGCAGCCGCGCGTTGTCGTATCAGGATGGCCTCCAGGATTTTCAGCCGCCTGGTGTCACTCTCCTCTGCCAGAATCTCGATGTTTTCGGTAATCATTTGACGAGTCAAGCGGTCGGGGTGGTGACTTGCCTCCATGTGCTGCATTAAGCTCCCTTGCTGAAGGTGCATCGTTATTCTTCGGCTAAGGCTGGTGGTGGTGTGTCCGATGTAGCAACTGTTTGCGAGGAGCGCACAGTCTCCTATCTGGCATTTATAGTTGTACACTACATTGGACCTTTTCAGCATGGAATGCTCGTCGGCCATGTTGTTGCGGAGAATGATCCTGCTGGTTGAAGGGTTCTTGTAATATATCATCAGTTTCATCTTGTCGGTTGGATTGGTGGTCTTGATGTTTTTCTTCACAATTTGTTGTAGGACTTTTTCGTCTTGCTTGTATCCGGCAGACATAGTGTTCTTGTAGAAGAGTTTGTGAGTTGTGCTGTCGCTGGCATCTTCGTGGGTGGTCGGTCCTTTTATGTAGCGGGAAATGATCTTGTTGACTTCAGTGTCGATGAGGCAGATGGGATAAGAGTTGTCAGTTAAGATCTGTCTCACTCGTCGTATCTCTTGATTGAAGATGTCCCACGTAGAGCAGTGCTTCAATGCTCGGTTGACGTAGGCCCGAATTACGCTAACTTTATATCTTTCCGGACACTGACTTGATCCATTCAGACATCTACCTGTGTCAGTAGCCTTCCGGTGAACGCTGGTCTCGTACTTGGTTTCAGAAGCGTTAATTGCGACATCAAGAAAGTTGATTTTGTTATCTATACCTTCTTCGGTGGTGAACTGCAGTCCAGAGGCAGATTCTAGCTTCGTCTTCAGCTCTTGCAGACTTGTAGTGTCTTTTATGTCGACTAAAATGTCGTCGACATATCTGCAGTAGAGGTGGGGCTGGTCGGCTAGGTCTGGAAGTACTTGTTCCTCAATGGCGCACATGAAAGCCTGTGCGAATAGTACCCCAAGGGGAGAGCCCATGGCAATACCATCTACTTGATAGTAAAGCTGTCCTGTAGGCGATCTAAATGGCGCTTTGGTGGTGCAGAGTCGTAGGAGTGCTGTCATAATATGCTCGGGGATTTCAGGACTCGCTAGGGTGGCGCTGTGGTATGCGTAGTCGGTTATAATTGCAATAGTTCGCTCCACAGGCACATTAGTGAAGAGACTACACGCATCCAACGAGGCGAGCATGCCATGACGTTCTTTAGCTTTCAGGATATCAATGAACTCAGAAGACGATCGCAGCGAATATTTTAAAGGCACATACGGCGTCAGAATGCCAGTCAATATCTTTGCCAGTTGGTAAGTAGGAAGAGGGATCTGTGATATTATGGGGCGAATGGGGTTGTCGTGTTTGTGCGTTTTGATAGTGCCGTAAAAATAGCCTGGTTTGTACTCACCAGTTATTTTTTTCAGCTTCTGGGAAGACAAATGTTTGTTGGCTTCTGTTATCAAATCATTTGCCTTTTTCTTGAGCTGTTCTACGGGGTTTCGACTTATATATATATATATATATAATATATATATATATATATATATATATATATATATATATATATATATATATATATATATATATATATATATATATATATATATATATATATATATATATATATATATATATATATATATATATATATACATATATATATATATACAATTCGTGTATCTTGGATTTTGTATATCAGTGACCTAAGGTCGGGACAATTTCGTGACCTCCCCATTATAAGTTAATGGGGAAATATTAAAATGTTTCCTATTCCGTGGATACGCAAGATAGCAGTCCAATTCCTTCTGGATCATGTTATCATAGGCCATTCTTGATGACCTAGGTGCAAGTTTTGTTCAGTGACCCCTACAGGATCAGCCGAGGTCATCCGAGGTCACCAATACTTTGTTGTCAATAACTCTCCGACAGAATGAAGACAGAGAAGTGAAAGCGGCACCAATGTGTTTGTCTCGTCGATACACGTCTCCCAATATGCGACATGACCTACTTGGGTCACCACTTGACCTTGACCTTATATTTTTTTATTTAAAGTTGACCTAACCTGATCAACACTTATATGAGTCAAAGCGCCTTGACGAGAAAAACACGATGACGTCAATATTATTGCCTTGGCTTTATTAGGTAAAAATATATTTGTGAAAAACAGTTTTGCCAAAAATAGCCTTTTTGACCTTTGATGACCTCTGGAGCCTAAACTATTGACCTGAGCTAAAATTGGAGGACAGCATGGCGATTGCATTTTTCAAGAGCTTTTCCCGCTTTTTTGTTGTTTTTTCCGTTTGCTCCTAGCTATCATGAATCCCGAGATATTTGGGGGTTTTCGAATCGAAGTCCTAAAACTGGAAAATCTGACCTTTGATGACCTCTGGTGACCTCAATCTTGACCAGAGATAAAACATACCGGAAGTAACTTCAATTGTCCTTGTCAAGAGCTTTTGAGTTTCGACGGCTTTGCACGCGTCTTTCTATCCCTTTTAGTTTTCGAGTTAGAAGAGGGGGTCTAAACATCCATCCCCCCCCCCCATCCCCCCCATCCCCACCCGGCACGGCGAAGGTGGCGCCGAGCACCGGACCGGCGCGGGTTAATGGCGAGATGTCCCGGGTTCGAGTCTCACCACTCCCGCGATTGCAGCCCACCCGAGTCCGTTCCCGAGCCCGTTCCCGAGCCCGTTCCCGAGCCCGTTCCCGAGTCCGTTCCCGAGTCCGTTCCCGAGTCCGTTCCCGAGTCCGATCCTGAGTCCGTTTCGCTGTCAAATGTCTCAATCAATGAAGACAGCAGTGAGGCGTACAGCCCCAACAATGATTATCTCCAGATGACCGCGTGACACTGGTGAGACGCCTCACAAATGCCGCGGTGCTCTATAAATACCGCCAACAAAAGTCGCTGACCAATGCTGTCGCTGTGTCGCTGCAGTATGGGCCGCACAAACGTCGCTGACCAATGCTGTCGCTGTGTCGCTGCAGTATGGGCCGCACAAACGTCGCTGACCAATGCTGTCGCTGTGTCGCTGCAGTATGGGCCGCACAAACGTCGCTGACCAATGCTGTCGCTGTGTCGCTGCAGTATGGGCCGCACAAACGTCGCTGACCAATGCTGTCGCTGTGTCGCTGCAGTATGGGCCGCACAAACGTCGCTGACCAATGCTGTCGCTGTGTCGCTGCAGTATGGGCCGCACAAACGTCGCTGACCAATGCTGTCGCTGTGTCGCTGCAGTATGGGCCGCACAAACGTCGCTGACCAATGCTGTCGCTGTGTCGCTGCAGTATGGGCCGCACAAACGTCGCTGACCAATGCTGTCGCTGTGTCGCTGCAGTATGGGCCGCACAAACGTCGCTGACCAATGCTGTCGCTGTGTCGCTGCAGTATGGGCCGCAGTGTAACGTCTGTTACAGCTCCCAGTCACCCTCTGGAGTCTAGATCTCCCCATTCTGACGTCACACGCCGCCCCAGCGGTCGGTATGGGGCGGCTGTCTGTGGATCTCCCTGGACCGCCGGTGTGGGGCGGCTGTCTGTGGATCTCCCTGGACCGCCGGTGTGGGGCGGCTGTCTATGGATCTCCCTGTACCGCCGGTGTGGGGCGGCTGTCTGCACCTGACAAGACAGTCCGCCCCGTGACGGCGCCACCACCCCCGCGGCCCGCCCGAGCGGGGCGGTGACGGCGTCACGCCACTCCGTCTCCGGCCGTATATCACTAGACACGAGACCCGGGGCGGCGGCACGCCTCAGAGGCACTCACACAGGCCACAACGACTGCCTACTGAACTGGCTTCGTTCACAGTATTGTTACGTATACGGAAGTACCGAACACAAAGAAAAACACGAAAGGCATGAGTCTTAGGAAGTATTTGAGGGTCACGTGTCTCATGGCTTTCAACGCAGTAATGCAATCCCAGGGATATTTTCATATCGTGAATCCAGTAGCATCGGGACATGTGAAGTTAGTGTTAGTGTATGTTCTTGCCTATGTCAGAACTGAACTCTCTCACATCACCGTACGAGGGTGGGCATCGTATATCATACCAGTTCCGCAGAGAAAATGCTATTGATATTCTCAGTTGTCGCTAATAATACGTACCATAAAGGAAAAACACTGCATTCTTACAGCGAAATCTGATAGGACTGTAGCACAGACGATGTGGCCGATTAAGCCGATTTGGACACCTATTTTTCCGTACACAACAGGAGAATCATGTCAATGACATTGGATATATTTCGTGATGATGACCTTATTAAAGCCAGATCTGACGTTCCAGGGACAACCAAATTAACGACACCGTTTCCACAAACAGCCGTCATCATCAAAATAACGCCACCTCTGACAGAGCTGTGCTGGCGTCAATGGCCGACTGAATTCGTCCCTTATGACTATATCTGCCGGACGCCCTGGCCACAACGGCCATTAAAGCCCAGGGCTGAGCAGTCTCGACACGTGGAGAGACCCGCTCTCAGCCTGGAATCGATCTGCCAACCCCGCCAGACACGGCCGCTGCGGTTACTAGTGGAGAGGGAGGCATCGATCTGCGGACCCAGACACGGCCGCTGCGGTTACTAGTGGAGCGGGAGAGAGGCATTGATCTGCCGACCCAGACACGGCCGCTGCGGTTACTAGTGGAGAGGGGGGGGGGGCATCGATCTGCCGACCCAGACACGGCCGCTGCGGTTACTAGTGGAGAGGGAGAGAGGCATTGATCTGCCGACCCAGACACGGCCGCTGCGGTTACTAGTGGAGAGGGAGGCATCGACCTGTCAGCCCCGCCAGACACGGCCGCTGCGGTTACTAGTGGAGAGGGGGGGAGGGGGGCATCTATCTGCCGACCCAGACACGGCCGCTGCGGTTACTAGTGGAGAGAGAGGCATCAATCTGCCGACCCAGACACGGCCGCTGCGGTTACTAGTGGAGAGGGGGGGAGGGGGGCATCAATCTGCCGACCCAGACACGGCCGTTGCGGTTACTAGTGGAGAGGGGGGGAGGGGGGCATCTATCTGCCGACCCAGACACGGCCGCTGCGGTTACTAGTGGAGAGGGGGGGAGGGGGGCATCTATCTGTCGACCCAGACACGGCCGCTGCGGTTACTAGTGGAGAGAGAGGCATCAATCTGCCGACCCAGACACGGCCGCTGCGGTTACTAGTGGAGAGGGAGGGGGGCATCGATCTGCCGACCCAGACACGGCCGCTGCGGTTACTAGTGGAGAGGGAGGCATCGACCTGTCAGCCCCGCCAGACACGGCCGCTGCGGTTACTAGTGGAGAGGGGGGCATCAATCTGCCGACCCAGACACGGCCGCTGCGGTTACTAGTGGAGAGGGAGGCATCGACCTGTCAGCCCCGCCAGACACGGCCGCTGCGGTTACTAGTGGAGAGGGGGGGGCATCGATCTGCCGACCCAGACACGGCCGCTGCGGTTACTAGTGGAGAGAGGCATCAATCTGCCGACCCAGACACGGCCGCTGCGGTTACTAGTGGAGAGGGAGGCATCAATCTGCCGACCCAGACACGGCCGCTGCGGTTACTAGTGGAGAGGGGGGGGCATCGATCTGCCGACCCAGACACGGCCGCTGCGGTTACTAGTGGAGAGGGAGGCATCAATCTGCCGACCCAGACACGGCCGCTGCGGTTACTAGTGGAGAGGGAGGCATCGACCTGTCAGCCCCGCCAGACACGGCCGCTGCGGTTACTAGTGGAGAGGGGGGGAGGGGGGCATCTATCTGCCGACCCAGACACGGCCGCTGCGGTTACTAGTGGAGAGGGAGGCATCAATCTGCCGACCCAGACACGGCCGCTGCGGTTACTAGTGGAGAGGGGGGGGCATCGATCTGCCGACCCAGACACGGCCGCTGCGGTTACTAGTGGAGAGGGGGGGGGGGCATCTATCTGCCGACCCAGACACGGCCGCTGCGGTTACTAGTGGAGAGGGGGGGGGGGCATCGATCTGCGGACCCAGACACGGCCGCTGCGGTTACTAGTGGAGAGGGAGAGAGGCATTGATCTGCCGACCCAGACACGGCCGCTGCGGTTACTAGTGGAGAGGCAGGCATCAATCTGCCGACCCAGACACGGCCGCTGCGGTTACTAGTGGAGAGGGGGGGGGGGGGGCATCTATCTGCCGACCCAGACACGGCCGCTGCGGTTACTAGTGGAGAGGGAGAGAGGCATTGATCTGCCGACCCAGACACGGCCGCTGCGGTTACTAGTGGAGAGGCAGGCATCAATCTGCCGACCCAGACACGGCCGCTGCGGTTACTAGTGGAGAGGGGGGGGGGGGGCATCTATCTGCCGACCCAGACACGGCCGCTGCGGTTACTAGTGGAGAGGCAGGCATCGACCTGCCGACCCAGACACGGCCGCTGCGGTTACTAGTGGAGAGGGAGGCATCGACCTGCCGACCCAGACACGGCCGCTGCGGTTACTAGTGGAGGGGGGGGGGGGGGGGCATCTATCTGCCGACCCAGACACGGCCGCTGCGGTTACTAGTGGAGAGGCAGGCATCGACCTGCCGACCCAGACACGGCCGCTGCGGTTACTAGTGGAGAGGGAGGCATCGACCTGCCGACCCAGACACGGCCGCTGCGGTTACTAGTGGAGAGGGGGGGGGGGGGCATCGATCCGCCGACCCAGACACGGCCGCTGCGGTTACTAGTGGAGAGGCAGGCATCGACCTGCCGACCCAGACACGGCCGCTGCGGTTACTAGTGGAGAGGGGGGGGGGGACATCAATCTGCCGACCCAGACACGGCCGCTGCGGTTACTAGTGGAGAGAGAGGCACCAATCTGCCGACCCAGACACGGCCGCTGCGGTTACTACTGGAGAGGGAGGCATCGACCTGTCGTCGGCCCGCCAGAGCCGCTCCACAGCCCCAGACACGGGGACAGGTCGCGACCTGTCCCGACCGTACCACATCCCGGCCCACTCACCTTTCCACTGCTCGAACGCCACCTGGTTGTTCTTCCAGGCCACCTTCTTGTTCTGGAGGCCGGTTTCAAAGAACAGCCGGTTTCCGAACTTCAGCGCGACGAACCTGGCGCAGAACAGACAGACAGTGAAAATCGGACCATACCCGAGCGTCCTACGCTGAACGGTAAATGGCGGCGGAGCCTCTTCTAACTCATAGTCTATGTAGATATACTCTACAGGCTGATGCAGTCAAATCCGCACAATCAAACACAAATACAAGAAAAGGGCACAGAAACTTCATTTGTCAAGATTTCTTCTTGCAAATTTGCCAAGAACATTTGCACATGTCGGACTTTCAGGTTCACTCAAAGAAGTCGTCGTCGACGTCCATGAGCTACTCCAGCCGGTACCTGAACCTACTGCACGCCTTCCACAGCACGTCCCCCTTGAGCTCCGCCATTCCCTCCACAATCCTGCTTCGCAGACTATCATCAGTGGTGTGAGGCTGCTTGTTGACATCAACCTCGCAAACGCTGAAGACATAGAGGTTGAGCAGATTACGGTCTGGGCTGGAAGGGGGTCTAGCCTCCTTCTCCTAGGACTCAGGGGAGTTGTTCTTACACCACTTCTGCAGGTTGTCGGCCGTGTGGGCAGGATCACCGTCCTGCTGGAGGACACAGTGGCGCCATCCGGTGATATCAATTCTCATCCATCCAGAGCTTCACCACGTCCTTCAGCACTGTTCATGGTACTCATATTTAATCCCTTTGGAAAGAAGTGAGGGGGTACGACCGCTCCCCTCGTCCCTGATGATGCCGAATGAGTCGTTAGAGGAGCACTTGAGGACTCAATGTGCAGGAGAGACTTCTTCAGGCTTAGCAACAGCAGGTACGTCCTCGTCAAAACGTTCTTTGAGGTCTCAGACGGTCTGCAGCGGGTACTGACAGAACTTTGCCTCTCTTTCACAGTCCCTCCTGCGCGGGAAGTTTTGAAGCAGGCTGATCTTCCGGCCTCCTGTGCCGGCATATTGATTAATAATGACATGACAATTAAACATAAGTGCACATATTAAGCCTGGCTAGAGTATAACACGGAAATAAGTGACCAATATTAAAGGGAAATGTGACCTTTTCCCACAAAAATGGAGTTAGCACTTGAAATCGACAGACGTGGCCAAAATATGACGTAAATTCATCGCATTTTGCATATAAAAATTCCTTCCGAGATATTAGCAGTTTCCTACCGATAAGCGTTCCACATTTTTAACGACCGGTACTTGCAAGTTACTTTTCGGTTTCCATCAAACTCCGGGCTTTTCCCGTATTGCTTTTTACGCAATGGTGTGGAAAATATATTTTGCGTTCTGCTTGTTGTGATTATATCCCCACCCATCCTTTACAATTAACAAACAATACAACAAAACTGGCAGTTCAATCGGAAGCTCATCGATGCACGACGACGGCGATCTTTAGTGTCGGCGATTTGTTTCGAAGTGCACATTCAACAACGTTGAACAGATTGATACAAATGTGTCGCTTTCCAATAGTGGAGGGAAAATACCGATCATTAATTTTACCAAACTTCCAACTTTGAATTAGGGAATAATTGTATTTAATTCTTAAATTTAGATCACATCATTTTAATACCATAACGGTAGCCAAATACATTGTTGCTAACAAAATCAAAAGGTCATTGTTTCCCTTTAAAGTCGCCTGGAGATAAATTGTTTTCCATAACTGTGCGGATTTGACTGAAACACCCTGTATATAGACTACATACTACATACATAGCCATGTATAGTCAGTTCACATGTCCTGAACTTTTGGTCGACTGGTTGGTCCCCCCAAGACCACTGACCTGAAGTAGTCCCTCCACAGCAGCTCAAACAGCACCCAGTAGGTGGACTGGTTGGTCCCCCAAGACCACTGACCTGAAGTAGTCCCTCCAGAACAGCTCAAATAGCACCCAGTAGGTGGACTGGTTGGTCCCCCAAGACCACTGACCTGAAGTAGTCCCTCCAGAACAGCTCAAACAGCACCCAGTAGGTGGACTGGTTGGTCCCCCAAGATCACTGACCTGAAGTAGTCCCTCCACAGCAGCTCAAACAGCACCCAGTAGGTGGACTGGTTGGTCCCACTGGACCACTGACCTGAAGTAGTCCCTCCACAGCAGCTCAAACAGCACCCAGTAGGTGGACTGGTTAGTCCCACTGGACCACTGACCTGAAGTAGTCCCTTCACAGCAGCTCAAACAGCACCCAGTAGGTGGACTGGTTTGTCCCACTGGACCACTGACCTGAAGTAGTCCCTCCACAGCAGCTCAAACAGCACCCAGTAGGTGGACTGGTTGGTCCCACTGGACCACTGACCTGAAGTAGTCCCTCCACAGCAGCTCAAACAGCACCCAGTAGGTGGACTGGTTGATCCTCCAGGACCACTGACCTGAAGTAGTACCTCCACAGCAGCTCAAACAGCACCCAGTAGGTGGACTGGTTGGTCCCCCAAGACCACTGACCTGAAGTAGTCCCTCCACAGCAGCTCAAACAGCACCCAGTAGGTGGACTGGTTGGTCCCCCAAGACCATTGACCTGCAGTAGTCCCTCCACAACAGCTCAAACAGCACCCAGTTGCTGGACTGGTTGGTCCCCCAAGACCACTGACCTGAAGTAGTCCCTCCACAACAGCTCAAACAACACCCAGTAGGTGGACTGGTTGGCCCCCAAGACCACTGACCTGAAGTAGTCTCTCCACAGCAGCTCAAACAGCACCCAGTAGGTGGACTGGTTGGTCCCACTGGACCACTGACCTGAAGTAGTCCCTCCACAGCAGCTCAAACAGCACCCAGTAGGTGGACTGGTTGGCCCCCAAGACCACTGACCTGAAGTAGTCCCTCCACAGCAGCTCAAACAGCACCCAGTAGGTGGACTGGTTGGTCCCACTGGACCACTGACCTGAAGTAGTCCCTCCACAGCAGCTCAAACAGCACCCAGTAGGTGGACTGGTTGGCGGTGCGCTCCTGTTCGTACCGGCGGATCTCCGAATGGATGTAGCGCGGAGACAGACATCCGAGGGCCAGCCTGAGGCGATAGACGGGGGCAGGGTCATAAGTAGGGTCTAGAGATGCAAACATTTCTCCAAAACAGGAACCGGCACCGCCACCGCCACCGCTGATAAATGAGTTGGCACCAGCATCAAGCCCGGCCACATGTGGCAGCAACCGTCAGGCCCGGCAGCCAGCAATCTGCATGTCTACTTCATTATACATTAAACAATATTGTAACCCCCGAACTTGTGCTCAGCCCGGCATGAGACCGGCAAGCCTGAGTTCAGACACAGCTGCAGGCCCGCCGGGCCTGAATTTTGGCCAGGCGCCGACTCCGTGGTCCTGAAACTTGCATCCCTAGTAAGGTCATACGACATTCTCAGAGTCATAGGTTCATAGTCAGGGACATAGGCAGGGTCATAGTCAGGGTCATAGTCAGGGACACAGGCAGGGTCATTCAAAGGTCACAGTCAAATAGTTCATATTCAGGGTCAAGGTCAGGGTCACGGTGCAGGTATTGGCTGGAGGTCAGGTTTAATGAACTCGGGGTCAGTGTTCGTGCCAGGATTAAAAGCACAGACGCTGCCTGTGCTTACATCGGTCCCAGGATCAGTGCCCCACCCCACCTGTCTGCGTCCGAACAGTAAACACATGCGAGGTTGGATTCACCCCACCTGTCTGCGTCCCAACAGTAAACACATGCGAGGTTGGATTCACCCCACCTGTCTGCGTCCCAACAGTAAACACATGCGAGGTTGGATTCACCCCACCTGTCTGCGTCCCAACAGTAAACACATGCGAGGTTCAATGTTGTGACGGGGTTAACAGTAAGTAGAGCCATGACTAATCCAAGCAGCACTGCTGCCGACTGAAACTCGTCATCAAATGAGCCTCTTCCTGGCAACATAGGCTGCCAGCTACTACAGATGCCTTATATCCGTCTGATGAGCGATATAACTAAAACTAACCAGCGGTATGAGCAGTTTGGCAGACAAACTGGTACCGCTTACTTTCATTCGCATCGTGGACAAACACATCTGAACAGCCAAAGCAGCAATGTGGAGCGATTGGTGAATTTAGTTGACGTAACGCCAAAATCCCACAGTAAAATAAGCACAGTAAAACAACAATAAGGAAACGGCCAACAGCGCCTTTAAACTGATGGCAGTCCAGTAGAAGGGCTGCACCATCCCGCCGTTTCTGGCTGCATCGCCCGGTCGTCTCTGGCTGCACCGCCCGGCTGTCACGGCCGTCTCTGGCTGCACCGCCCGGCCGTCTCTGGCTGCACCGCTCGGCCGTCTCTGGCTGCACCGCCCGGCTGTCACGGCCGTCTCTGGCTGCACCGCTCGGCCGTCTCTGGCTGCACCGCCCGGCTGTCACGGCCGTCTCTGGCTGCACCGCCCGGCCGTCTCTGGCTGCACCGCCCGGCTGTCACAGCCGTCTCTGGCTGCACCGCCCGGCCGTCTCTGGGCTGCACCGCCCGGCCGTCACGGCCGTCTCTGGCTGCACCGCCCGGTCGTCTGTGGCTGTCGGTACTCACCAGGGACTGAACTTGGTCGAGTAGTCCTCGCCTGCCAGGCCGTTCCTGGTCTCCTTGTAGCTGGCCACGGCGTCCGTCTCCCAGAGGTAGTGGTTGACGCGCGCCAGGCCGGCCGTCTCGCCGCCTGGCCACGGGAAGGCGGAGCGCGGGTCGGCGGCAGGCGCTCCCTCCCCGGCCCGGTCCGGCAGGCCCAGCGCGGTCGGCGGCGGCAGCTGGCCGCAGTCCAGGCCGGCCGGCAGCGGCCGCAGCCGCGCCGGCATCGCCAGCGGCGGCCGCACCTTGGCGCGGCCCTCCACCGCCTTCCGGAACTGGGTGTACACGTCCGGCGTGCTGTCGACGGGGACAGAGCACGCGTCATGGCCACGAGTTTCGGAAAATATGAGTAGATGGCAGCACGTGTCAGGCAATTGTCATAGGTGGCAGCACAAGGGACCACGATGAACATTGAACAGGGTGCGGGCGAACAATGGCAATACGTGGCAATAGAAAGCGCCATGTCGCCGGGCAAACTCAATCCTTGTGAGACATGCACTTCACACACGAAACTTATGCATTCCCAATGACCGCAACGTCTTGAACACCTTATGCGAAAAGCGCGACGAGTAAAAAGAATGCCACTTCATATTCAGTGCTGTAAACTTAGCAACCTTACATGGCAATGATAAGAAAGAAAAAAACAAAGCCAAACATACCATTCCCCTTTAAAACACAAATACCCACTTTGTTTAGCAAAATTTCAGACGATTTCGAGCAATATCCTTTCCTTCAAACTGAACGCATAACTCGGACAACTCCAGTCTACCGGAACGAAGTCTTCTGTGCCTCAGGTACATACCTCTTGACGCTGAAGGGCAGGTCGTCCCGGTGGTAGAGCGTGGCGCCCCAGACGGTGTGCACAGGCACACGGAGCGCGCGGCAGCGCTCGGTGAGGGCGCGCTCCACCCGCAGCTCCTCGTCCGTGGCCTCCTGCTGCAGCACCAGTGACAGCTGGTGGCCGGCCAGGGCGGCCATCAGGTCCGGCACGGCCGACTCCGGCCGGCCGCACCGCACCACCAGGTCACTGAAACATGTCTCAAGTCAGGCCAGAACTGGTGAGATTAAGAACACAACGCGAGATTTAAAAAAAAAGTTAAATAGACCAAACAATGTCAAAATGTCAATATGCCAATGTCAAATGTCAATATCATGGGACAATAGCAAAAGGAAGCATAACAGTTATGATTACGGTATGGCAATGCAGTAATGATATGCTATAGAGGCTGCAAATCCTATCCCACCGACCTGCCCCGCTCCACGAGTCGCCGCTTGAGATCCTGCAGGCTCTGCAGCAGGAACCAAGCGCGGTGCTGGTCCGTCTTCGGGAAGCCGAACTGGTGTGTGGCGGCAAAGTGGCGCGGGTCGACGCAGTAGAGCGGCAGCACCAGGTCGGCAGAGTGGTGAGCCTTGTGTAGCACCTGGAGCAGAGTGGCGCACACAGAGAGCAGAGTCAGAGTGGCGCACACAGAGAGCAGAGGTAGAGTGGCGCACACAGAGAGCAGAGGTAGAGTGGCGCACACAGAGAGCAGAGGTAGAGTGGCGCACACAGAGAGCAGAGGCAGAGTGGCGCACACAGAGAGCAGAGGCAGAGTGGCGCACACAGAGAGCAGAGGTAGAGTGGCGCACACAGAGAGCAGAGGCAGAGTGGCGCACACAGAGAGCAGAGGTAGAGTGGTGGTCACAGAGAGCAGAGGTAGAGTGGTGCACACAGAGAGCAGAGTCAGAGTGGCGCACACAGAGAGCAGAGGTAGAGTGGCGCACACAGAGAGCAGAGGCAGAGTGGCGCACACAGAGAGCAGAGTCAGAGTGGCGCACACAGAGAGCAGAGGTAGAGTGGCGCACACAGAGAGCAGAGGTAGAGTGGCGCACACAGAGAGCAGAGGTAGAGTGGCGCACACAGAGAGCAGAGGTAAAGTGGCGCACACAGAGAGCAGAGTCAGAATGGCGCACACAGAGAGCAGAGGTAGAGTGGCGCACACAGAGAGCAGAGTCAGAGTGGCGCACACAGAGAGCAGAGGTAGAGTGGCGCACACAGAGAGCAGAGGCAGAGTGGCGCACACAGAGAGCAGAGGTAGAGTGGCGCACACAGAGAGCAGAGGCAGAGTGGCGCACACAGAGAGCAGAGGTAGAGTGGTGGTCACAGAGAGCAGAGGTAGAGTGGTGCACACAGAGAGCAGAGTCAGAGTGGCGCACACAGAGAGCAGAGGTAGAGTGGCGCACACAGAGAGCAGAGGCAGAGTGGCGCACACAGAGAGCAGAGGTAGAGTGGCGCACACAGAGAGCAGAGGTAGAGTGGCGCACACAGAGAGCAGAGGTAGAGTGGCGCACACAGAGAGCAGAGGTAGAGTGGCGCACACAGAGAGCAGAGTCAGAGTGGCGCACACAGAGAGCAGAGGTAGAGTGGCGCACACAGAGAGCAGAGGTAGAGTGGCGCACACAGAGAGCAGAGGTAGAGTGGCGCACACAGAGAGCAGAGGTAGAGTGGCGCACACAGAGAGCAGAGTCAGAGTGGCGCACACAGAGAGCAGAGTCAGAGTGGCGCACACAGAGAGCAGAGGTAGAGTGGTGGTCACAGAGAGCAGAGGTAGAGTGGCGCACACAGAGAGCAGAGGTAGAGTGGCGCACACAGAGAGCAGAGTCAGAGTGGCGCACACAGAGAGCAGAGGTAGAGTGGCGCACACAGAGAGCAGAGGTAGAGTGGCGCACACAGAGAGCAGAGGTAGAGTGGCGCACACAGAGAGCAGAGGTAGAGTGGCGCACACAGAGAGCAGAGTGGCGCACACAGAGAGCAGAGGTAGAGTGGCGCACACAGAGAGCAGAGGTAGAGTGGCGCACACAGAGAGCAGAGGTAGAGTGGCGCACACAGAGAGTAGAGGTAGAGTGGCGCACACAGAGAGCAGAGGTAGAGTGGCGCACACAGAGAGCAGAGTCAGAGTGGCGCACACAGAGAGCAGAGTCAGAGTGGCGCACACAGAGAGCAGAGGTAGAGTGGCGCACACAGAGAGCAGAGGTAGAGTGGCGCACACAGAGAGCAGAGGTAGAGTGGTGGTCACAGAGAGCAGAGTCAGAGTGGCGCACACAGAGAGCAGAGTCAGAGTGGCGCACACAGAGAGCAGAGGTAGAGTGGCGCACACAGAGAGCAGAGTCAGAGTGGCGCACACAGAGAGCAGAGGTAGAGTGGCGCACACAGAGAGCAGAGGTAGAGTGGCGCACACAGAGAGCAGAGGTAGAGTGGCGCACACAGAGAGCAGAGTCAGAGTGGTGGTCACAGAGAGCAGAGGTAGAGTGGCGCACACAGAGAGCAGAGTCAGAGTGGCGCACACAGAGAGCAGAGGTAGAGTGGCGCACACAGAGAGCAGAGGTAGAGTGGCGCACACAGAGAGCAGAGGTAGAGTGGCGCACACAGAGAGCAGAGGTAGAGTGGTGGTCACAGAGAGCAGAGGTAGAGTGGCGCACACAGAGAGCAGAGGTAGAGTGGCGCACACAGAGAGCAGAGTCAGAGTGGCGCACACAGAGAGCAGAGGTAGAGTGGCAAACACAGAGAGCAGAGGTAGAGTGGCGCACACAGAGAGCAGAGTCAGAGTGGCGCACACAGAGAGCAGAGGTAGAGTGGTGGTCACAGAGAGCAGAGTCAGAGTGGCGCACACAGAGAGCAGAGGTAGAGTGGCGCACACAGAGAGCAGAGTCAGAGTGGCGCACACAGAGAGCAGAGGTAGAGTGGTGGTCACAGAGAGCAGAGTCAGAGTGGCGCACACAGAGAGCAGAGGCAGAGTGGCGCACACAGAGAGCAGAGTCAGAGTGGCGCACACAGAGAGCAGAGTCAGAGTGGCGCACACAGAGAGCAGAGGTAGAGTGGCGCACACAGAGAGCAGAGGTAGAGTGGCGCACACAGAGAGCAGAGGTAGAGTGGCGCACACAGAGAGCAGAGGTAGAGTGGCGCACACAGAGAGCAGAGTCAGAGTGGCGCACACAGAGAGCAGAGTCAGAGTGGCGCACACAGAGAGCAGAGGTAGAGTGGTGGTCACAGAGAGCAGAGTCAGAGTGGCGCACACAGAGAGCAGAGGTAGAGTGGTGGTCACAGAGAGCAGAGTCAGAGTGGCGCACACAGAGAGCAGAGGTAGAGTGGTGGTCACAGAGAGCAGAGTCAGAGTGGCGCACACAGAGAGCAGAGGTAGAGTGGCGCACACAGAGAGCAGAGTCAGAGTGGCGCACACAGAGAGCAGAGGTAGAGTGGTGGTCACAGAGAGCAGAGTCAGAGTGGCGCACACAGAGAGCAGAGGTAGAGTGGTGGTCACAGAGAGCAGAGTCAGAGTGGCGCACACAGAGAGCAGAGGTAGAGTGGTGGTCACAGAGAGCAGAGTCAGAGTGGCGCACACAGAGAGCAGAGGTAGAGTGGCGCACACAGAGAGCAGAGTCAGAGTGGCGCACACAGAGAGCAGAGGTAGAGTGGTGGTCACAGAGAGCAGAGTCAGAGTGGCGCACACAGAGAGCAGAGGTAGAGTGGCGCACACAGAGAGCAGAGGTAGAGTGGCGCACACAGAGAGCAGAGGTAGAGTGGCGCACACAGAGAGCAGAGGTAGAGTGGCGCACACAGAGAGCAGAGGTAGAGTGGCGCACACAGAGAGCAGAGGTAGAGTGGCGCACACAGAGAACAGAGAGCAGAGGCAGAGTGGCGCACACAGAGAGCAGAGGTAGAGTGGCGCACACAGAGAGCAGAGGTAGAGTGGCGCACACAGAGAGCAGAGTCAGAGTGGCGCACACAGAGAGCAGAGGCAGAGTGGCGCACACAGAGAGCAGAGGTAGAGTGGCGCACACAGAGAGCAGAGTCAGAGTGGTGCACACAGAGAGCAGAGGTAGAGTGGCGCACACAGAGAGCAGAGGTAGAGTGGCGCACACAGAGAGCAGAGGTAGAGTGGCGCACACAGAGAGCAGAGGTAGAGTGGCGCACACAGAGAGCAGAGTCAGAGTGGCGCACACAGAGAGCAGAGGTAGAGTGGCGCACACAGAGAGCAGAGGTAGAGTGGTGCACACAGAGAGCAGAGGTAGAGTGGCGCACACAGAGAGCAGAGGTAGAGTGGTGGTCACAGAGAGCAGAGGTAGAGTGGCGCACACAGAGAGCAGAGGTAGAGTGGCGCACACAGAGAGCAGAGTCAGAGTGGCGCACACAGAGAGCAGAGGTAGAGTGGCGAACACAGAGAGCAGAGGTAGAGTGGCGCACACAGAGAGCAGAGTCAGAGTGGCGCACACCGAGAGCAGAGGTAGAGTGGCGCACACAGAGAGCAGAGGTAGAGTGGCGCACACAGAGAGCAGAGGTAGAGTGGCGCACACAGAGAGCAGAGTCAGAGTGGCGCACACAGAGAGCAGAGGCAGAGTGGCGCACACAGAGAGCAGAGGTAGAGTGGCGCACACAGAGAGCAGAGGTAGAGTGGCGCACACAGAGAGCAGAGGTAGAGTGGTGCACACAGAGAGCAGAGGTAGAGTGGCGCACACAGAGAGCAGAGGTAGAGTGGCGCAAACAGAGAGCAGAGGTAGAGTGGCGCACACAGAGAGCAGAGGTAGAGTGGTGGTCACAGAGGTAGAGTGGCGCACACAGAGAGCAGAGGTAGAGTGGCGCACACAGAGAGCAGAGGTAGAGTGGCGCACACAGAGAGCAGAGTCAGAGTGGCGCACACAGAGAGCAGAGGTAGAGTGGCGCACACAGAGAGCAGAGGTAGAGTGGCGCACACAGAGAGCAGAGTCAGAGTGGCGCACACAGAGAGCAGAGTCAGAGTGGCGCACACAGAGAGCAGAGGTAGAGTGGTGGTCACAGAGAGCAGAGTCAGAGTGGCGCACACAGAGAGCAGAGTCAGAGTGGCGCACACAGAGAGCAGAGGTAGAGTGGCGCACACAGAGAGCAGAGGTAGAGTGGCGCACACAGAGAGCAGAGGTAGAGTGGCGCACACAGAGAGCAGAGGTAGAGTGGCGCACACAGAGAGCAGAGTCAGAGTGGCGCACACAGAGAGCAGAGGTAGAGTGGCGCACACAGAGAGCAGAGGTAGAGTGGCGCACACAGAGAGCAGAGGTAGAGTGGCGCACACAGAGAGCAGAGTCAGAGTGGTGGTCACAGAGAGCAGAGGTAGAGTGGCGCACACAGAGAGCAGAGGTAGAGTGGCGCACACAGAGAGCAGAGGTAGAGTGGCGCACACAGAGAGCAGAGGTAGAGTGGTGCACACAGAGAGCAGAGGTAGAGTGGCGCACACAGAGAGCAGAGGCAGAGTGGTGGTCACAGAGAGCAGAGTCAGAGTGGCGCACACAGAGAGCAGAGGTAGAGTGGTGGTCACAGAGAGCAGAGGTAGAGTGGCGCACACAGAGAGCAGAGGTAGAGTGGTGGTCACAGAGAGCAGAGTGGCGCACACAGAGAGCAGAGTCAGAGTGGCGCACACAGAGAGCAGAGGTAGAGTGGCGCACACAGAGAGCAGAGGTAGAGTGGCGCACACAGAGAGCAGAGGTAGAGTGGCGCACACAGAGAGCAGAGGTAGAGTGGCGCACACAGAGAGCAGAGTCAGAGTGGCGCACACAGAGAGCAGAGGTAGAGTGGTGCACACAGAGAGCAGAGGCAGAGTGGCGCACACAGAGAGCAGAGGCAGAGTGGTGCACACAGAGAGCAGAGGTAGAGTGGCGCACACAGAGAGCAGAGGTAGAGTGGCGCACACAGAGAGCAGAGGTAGAGTGGCGCACACAGAGAGCAGAGGCAGAGTGGCGCACACAGAGAGCAGAGTCAGAGTGGCGCACACAGAGAGCAGAGGTAGAGTGGTGCACACAGAGAGCAGAGGTAGAGTGGCGCACACAGAGAGCAGAGGTAGAGTGGCGCACACAGAGAGCAGAGTCAGAGTGGCGCACACAGAGAGCAGAGTCAGAGTGGCGCACACAGAGAGCAGAGGTAGAGTGGTGCACACAGAGAGCAGAGGCAGAGTGGCGCACACAGAGAGCAGAGGCAGAGTGGTGCACACAGAGAGCAGAGGTAGAGTGGTGCACACAGAGAGCAGAGGTAGAGTGGCGCACACAGAGAGCAGAGTCAGAGTGGCGCACACAGAGAGCAGAGGTAGAGTGGCGCACACAGAGAGAAGAGGTAGAGTGGCGCACACAGAGAGCAGAGGCAGAGTGGCGCACACAGAGAACAGAGAGCAGAGGCAGAGTGGCGCACACAGAGAACAGAGAGCAGAGTGGCGCACACAGAGAGCAGAGGTAGAGTGGCGCACACAGAGAGCAGAGGTAGACTGGCGCACACAGAGAGCAGAGGTAGAGTGGCGCACACAGAGAGCAGAGGCAGAGTGGCGCACACAGAGAGCAGAGTCAGAATGGCGCACACAGAGAGCAGAGGTAGAGTGGCGCACACAGAGAGCAGAGGTAAAGTGGCGCACACAGAGAGCAGAGTCAGAGTGGCGCACACAGAGAGCAGAGGTAGAGTGGCGCACACAGAGAGCAGAGAGCAGAGTGGCGCACACAGAGAGCAGAGTCAGAGTGGCGCACACAGAGAGCAGAGTCAGAGTGGCGCACACAGAGAGCAGAGGTAGAGTGGCGCACACAGAGAGCAGGGGTAGAGTGGCGCACACAGAGAGCAGAGTCAGAGTGGCGCACACAGAGAGCAGAGGTAGAGTGGTGCACACAGAGAGCAGAGGTAGAGTGGCGCACACAGAGAGCAGAGGTAGAGTGGCGCACACAGAGAGCAGAGGCAGAGTGGCGCACACAGAGAACAGAGAGCAGAGGCAGAGTGGCGCACACAGAGAACAGAGAGCAGAGTGGCGCACACAGAGAGCAGAGGTAGAGTGGCGCACACAGAGAGCAGAGGTAGAGTGGCGCACACAGAGAGCAGAGTCAGAGTGGCGCACACAGAGAGCAGAGGTAGAGTGGCGCACACAGAGAGCAGAGGTAAAGTGGCGCACACAGAGAGCAGAGTCAGAGTGGCGCACACAGAGAGCAGAGGCAGAGTGGCGCACACAGAGAGCAGAGGTAGAGTGGCGCACACAGAGAGCAGAGTCAGAGTGGCGCACACAGAGAGCAGAGGCAGAGTGGCGCACACAGAGAGCAGAGGTAGAGTGGTGGTCACAGAGAGCAGAGTCAGAGTGGTGGTCACAGAGAGCAGAGGTAGAGTGGCGCACACAGAGAACAGAGAGCAGAGTGGCGCACACAGAGAGCAGAGGTAGAGTGGCGCACACAGAGAGCAGAGTCAGAGTGGCGCACACAGAGAGCAGAGGCAGAGTGGCGCACACAGAGAGCAGAGTCAGAGTGGCGCACACAGAGAGCAGAGGCAGAGTGGCGCACACAGAGAGCAGAGAGCAGAGTGGCGCACACAGAGAGCAGAGTCAGAGTGGCGCACACAGAGAGCAGAGGCAGAGTGGCGCACACAGAGAGCAGAGGTAGAGTGGCGCACACAGAGAGCAGAGGTAGAGTGGCGCACACAGAGAGCAGAGGCAGAGTGGTGGTCACAGAGAGCAGAGGTAGAGTGGCGCACACAGAGAGCAGAGGTAGAGTGGCGCAAACAGAGAGCAGAGGTAGAGTGGCGCACACAGAGAGCAGAGTCAGAGTGGCGAACACAGAGAGCAGAGTCAGAGTGGCGCACACAGAGAGCAGAGGTAGAGTGGCGCACACAGAGAGCAGAGGTAGAGTGGCGCACACAGAGAGCAGAGTCAGAGTGGCGCACACAGAGAGCAGAGGTAAAGTGGCGCACACAGAGAGCAGAGTCAGAGTGGCGCACACAGAGAGCAGAGGTAGAGTGGCGCACACAGAGAGCAGAGTCAGAGTGGCGCACACAGAGAGCAGAGGCAGAGTGGCGCACACAGAGAGCAGAGGTAGAGTGGTGGTCACAGAGAGCAGAGTCAGAGTGGTGGTCACAGAGAGCAGAGGTAGAGTGGCGCACACAGAGAACAGAGAGCAGAGTGGCGCACACAGAGAGCAGAGGTAGAGTGGCGCACACAGAGAGCAGAGTCAGAGTGGCGCACACAGAGAGCAGAGGCAGAGTGGCGCACACAGAGAGCAGAGTCAGAGTGGCGCACACAGAGAGCAGAGGCAGAGTGGCGCACACAGAGAGCAGAGAGCAGAGTGGCGCACACAGAGAGCAGAGTCAGAGTGGCGCACACAGAGAGCAGAGGTAGAGTGGCGCACACAGAGAGCAGAGGTAGAGTGGCGCAAACAGAGAGCAGAGGTAGAGTGGCGCACACAGAGAGCAGAGTCAGAGTGGCGAACACAGAGAGCAGAGTCAGAGTGGCGCACACAGAGAGCAGAGGTAGAGTGGCGCACACAGAGAGCAGAGGTAGAGTGGCGCACACAGAGAGCAGAGTCAGAGTGGTGGTCACAGAGAGCAGAGGTAGAGTGGTGGTCACAGAGAGCAGAGTCAGAGTGGCGCACACAGAGAGCAGAGTGGCGCACACAGAGAGCAGAGGTAGAGTGGCGCACACAGAGAGCAGAGGTAGAGTGGCGCACACAGAGAGCAGAGTCAGAGTGGTGGTCACAGAGAGCAGAGGTAGAGTGGCGCACACAGAGAGCAGAGGTAGAGTGGCGCACACAGAGAGCAGAGGTAGAGTGGCGCACACAGAGAGCAGAGTCAGAGTGGCGCACACAGAGAGCAGAGGCAGAGTGGCGCACACAGAGAGCAGAGGTAGAGTGGCGCACACAGAGAGCAGAGGTAGAGTGGTGGTCACAGAGAGCAGAGTGGCGCACACAGAGAGCAGAGGTAGAGTGGTGCACACAGAGAGCAGAGGTAGAGTGGTGCACACAGAGAGCAGAAGAGGCAGAGTGGCGCACACAGAGAGCAGAGTCAGAGTGGCGCACACAGAGAGCAGAGGTAGAGTGGCGCACACAGAGAGCAGAGGTAGAGTGGCGCACACAGAGAGCAGAGGTAGAGTGGCGCACACAGAGAGCAGAGTCAGAGTGGCGCACACAGAGAGCAGAGGTAGAGTGGCGCACACAGAGAGCAGAGGTAGAGTGGCGCACACAGAGAGCAGAGTCAGAGTGGCGCACACAGAGAGCAGAGGTAGAGTGGCGCACACAGAGAGCAGAGTCAGAGTGGCGCACACAGAGAGCAGAGGTAGAGTGGCGCACACAGAGAGCAGAGGTAGAGTGGCGCACACAGAGAGCAGAGGTAGAGTGGCGCACACAGAGAGCAGAGGTAGAGTGGTGGTCACAGAGAGCAGAGTCAGAGTGGCGCACACAGAGAGCAGAGGTAGAGTGGCGCACACAGAGAGCAGAGGTAGAGTGGCGCACACAGAGAGCAGAGTCAGAGTGGCGCACACAGAGAGCAGAGGTAGAGTGGCGCACACAGAGAGCAGAGGCAGAGTGGCGCACACAGAGAGCAGAGGTAGAGTGGCGCACACAGAGAGCAGAGTCAGAGTGGCGCACACAGAGAGCAGAGGTAGAGTGGCGCACACAGAGAGCAGAGGCAGAGTGGCGCACACAGAGAGCAGAGGTAGAGTGGCGCACACAGAGAGCAGAGTCAGAGTGGCGCACACAGAGAGCAGAGGTAGAGTGGCGCACACAGAGAGCAGAGGCAGAGTGGCGCACACAGAGAGCAGAGGTAGAGTGGCGCACACAGAGAGCAGAGGTAGAGTGGCGCACACAGAGAGCAGAGGCAGAGTGGCGCACACAGAGAGCAGAGGTAGAGTGGCGCACACAGAGAGCAGAGGTAGAGTGGCGCACACAGAGAGCAGAGGTAGAGTGGTGGTCACAGAGGTAGAGTGGCGCACACAGAGAGCAGAGGCAGAGTGGCGCACACAGAGAGCAGAGGTAGAGTGGCGCACACAGAGAGCAGAGGCAGAGTGGCGCACACAGAGAGCAGAGTCAGAGTGGCGCACACAGAGAGCAGAGTCAGAGTGGCGCACACAGAGAGCAGAGTCAGAGTGGCGCACACAGAGAGCAGAGGTAGAGTGGCGCACACAGAGAGCAGAGTCAGAGTGGCGCACACAGAGAGCAGAGGTAGAGTGGCGCACACAGAGAGCAGAGTCAGAGTGGCGCACACAGAGAGCAGAGGTAGAGTGGCGCACACAGAGAGCAGAGGTAGAGTGGCGCACACAGAGAGCAGAGGTAGAGTGGCGCACACAGAGAGCAGAGGTAGAGTGGCGCACACAGAGAGCAGAGGTAGAGTGGCGCACACAGAGAGCAGAGTCAGAGTGGCGCACACAGAGAGCAGAGTCAGAGTGGCGCACACAGAGAGCAGAGGTAGAGTGGCGCACACAGAGAGCAGAGGTAGAGTGGCGCACACAGAGAGCAGAGGTAGAGTGGCGCACACAGAGAGCAGAGGCAGAGTGGCGCACACAGAGAGCAGAGTCAGAATGGCGCACACAGAGAGCAGAGGTAGAGTGGTGGTCACAGAGAGCAAAGTCAGAGTGGTGGTCACAGAGAGCAGAGGTAGAGTGGCGCACACAGAGAGCAGAGGCAGAGTGGCGCACACAGAGAGCAGAGAGCAGAGTGGCGCACACAGAGAGCAGAGTCAGAGTGGCGCACACAGAGAGCAGAGTCAGAGTGGCGCACACAGAGAGCAGAGGTAGAGTGGCGCACACAGAGAGCAGAGGTAGAGTGGCGCACACAGAGAGCAGAGTCAGAGTGGCGCACACAGAGAGCAGAGGTAGAGTGGTGCACACAGAGAGCAGAGGTAGAGTGGCGCACACAGAGAGCAGAGGTAGAGTGGCGCACACAGAGAGCAGAGGCAGAGTGGCGCACACAGAGAACAGAGAGCAGAGGCAGAGTGGCGCACACAGAGAACAGAGAGCAGAGTGGCGCACACAGAGAGCAGAGGTAGAGTGGCGCACACAGAGAGCAGAGGTAGAGTGGCGCACACAGAGAGCAGAGTCAGAGTGGCGCACACAGAGAGCAGAGGTAGAGTGGCGCACACAGAGAGCAGAGGTAAAGTGGCGCACACAGAGAGCAGAGTCAGAGTGGCGCACACAGAGAGCAGAGAGCAGAGTGGCGCACACAGAGAGCAGAGGTAGAGTGGCGCACACAGAGAGCAGAGGCAGAGTGGCGCACACAGAGAGCAGAGGTAGAGTGGTGGTCACAGAGAGCAGAGTCAGAGTGGTGGTCACAGAGAGCAGAGGTAGAGTGGCGCACACAGAGAACAGAGAGCAGAGTGGCGCACACAGAGAGCAGAGGTAGAGTGGCGCACACAGAGAGCAGAGTCAGAGTGGCGCACACAGAGAGCAGAGGCAGAGTGGCGCACACAGAGAGCAGAGTCAGAGTGGCGCACACAGAGAGCAGAGGCAGAGTGGCGCACACAGAGAGCAGAGAGCAGAGTGGCGCACACAGAGAGCAGAGTCAGAGTGGCGCACACAGAGAGCAGAGGTAGAGTGGCGCACACAGAGAGCAGAGGTAGAGTGGCGCAAACAGAGAGCAGAGGTAGAGTGGCGCACACAGAGAGCAGAGTCAGAGTGGCGAACACAGAGAGCAGAGTCAGAGTGGCGCACACAGAGAGCAGAGGTAGAGTGGCGCACACAGAGAGCAGAGGTAGAGTGGCGCACACAGAGAGCAGAGTCAGAGTGGTGGTCACAGAGAGCAGAGGTAGAGTGGTGGTCACAGAGAGCAGAGTCAGAGTGGCGCACACAGAGAGCAGAGTGGCGCACACAGAGAGCAGAGGTAGAGTGGCGCACACAGAGAGCAGAGGTAGAGTGGCGCACACAGAGAGCAGAGTCAGAGTGGTGGTCACAGAGAGCAGAGGTAGAGTGGTGGTCACAGAGAGCTGAGTCAGAGTGGCGCACACAGAGAGCAGAGTGGCGCACACAGAGAGCAGAGGTAGAGTGGCGCACACAGAGAGCAGAGGTAGAGTGGCGCACACAGAGAGCAGAGTCAGAGTGGCGCACACAGAGAGCAGAGGCAGAGTGGCGCACACAGAGAGCAGAGGTAGAGTGGCGCACACAGAGAGCAGAGGTAGAGTGGTGGTCACAGAGAGCAGAGTGGCGCACACAGAGAGCAGAGTCAGAGTGGCGCACACAGAGAGCAGAGGTAGAGTGGCGCACACAGAGAGCAGAGGTAGAGTGGCGCACACAGAGAGCAGAGGTACAGTGGCGCACACAGAGAGCAGAGGTAGAGTGGCGCACACAGTGAGCAGAGTCAGAGTGGCGCACACAGAGAGCAGAGGTAGAGTGGCGCACACAGAGAGCAGAGTCAGAGTGGCGCACACAGAGAGCAGAGGCAGAGTGGCGCACACAGAGAGCAGAGGTAGAGTGGCGCACACAGAGAGCAGAGGTAGAGTGGCGCACACAGAGAGCAGAGGTAGAGTGGTGGTCACAGAGAGCAGAGGCAGAGTGACGCACACAGAGAGCAGAGTCAGAGTGGCGCACACAGAGAGCAGAGGTAGAGTGGTGGTCACAGAGAGCAGAGGCAGAGTGACGCACACAGAGAGCAGAGGTAGAGTGGCGCACACAGAGAGCAGAGTCAGAGTGGTGGTCACAGAGAGCAGAGTGGCGCACACAGAGAGCAGAGTCAGAGTGGCGCACACAGAGAGCAGAGGTAGAGTGGCGCACACAGAGAGCAGAGGTACAGTGGCGCACACAGAGAGCAGAGGTAGAGTGGCGCACACAGAGAGCAGAGTCAGAGTGGCGCACACAGAGAGCAGAGGTAGAGTGGCGCACACAGAGAGCAGAGTCAGAGTGGCGCACACAGAGAGCAGAGGCAGAGTGGCGCACACAGAGAGCAGAGGTAGAGTGGCGCACACAGAGAGCAGAGGTAGAGTGGCGCACACAGAGAGCAGAGGTAGAGTGGTGGTCACAGAGAGCAGAGTCAGAGCGGCGCACACAGAGAGCAGAGTGGCGCACACAGAGAGCAGAGGTAGAGTGGCGCACACAGAGAGCAGAGGTAGAGTGGCGCACACAGAGAGCAGAGGTAGAGTGGCGCACACAGAGAGCAGAGGTAGAGTGGCGCACACAGAGAGCAGAGGTAGAGTGGCGCACACAGAGAGCAGAGGTAGAGTGGTGGTCACAGAGAGCAGAGTCAGAGCGGCGCACACAGAGAGCAGAGTGGCGCACACAGAGAGCAGAGGTAGAGTAGCGCACACAGAGAGCAGAGGTAGAGTGGCGCACACAGAGAGCAGAGGTAGAGTGGCGCACACAGAGAGCAGAGGTAGAGTGGTGCACACAGAGAGCAGAGGTAGAGTGGCGCACACAGAGAGCAGAGGTAGAGTGGCGCACACAGAGAGCAGAGGCAGAGTGGCGCACACAGAGAGCAGAGGCAGAGTGGCGCACACAGAGAGCAGAGGTAGAGTGGCGCACACAGAGAGCAGAGGTAGAGTGGTGGTCACAGAGAGCAGAGTGGCGCACACAGAGAGCAGAGTCAGAGTGGCGCACACAGAGAGCAGAGTCAGAGTGGCGCACAGAGAGAGCAGAGGTAGAGTGGCGCACACAGAGAGCAGAGGTAGAGTGGCGCACACAGAGAGCAGAGTCAGAGTGGCGCACACAGAGAGCAGAGGTAGAGTGGCGCACACAGAGAGCAGAGGCAGAGTGGCGCACACAGAGAGCAGAGGTAGAGTGGCGCACACAGAGAGCAGAGGTAGAGTGGCGCACACAGAGAGCAGAGGTAGAGTGGCGCACACAGAGAGCAGAGTCAGAGTGGTGGTCACAGAGAGCAGAGGTAGAGTGGCGCACACAGAGAGCAGAGGTAGAGTGGCGCACACAGAGAGCAGAGTCAGAGTGGCGCACACAGAGAGCAGAGGTAGAGTGGCGCACACAGAGAGCAGAGGCAGAGTGGCGCACACAGAGAGCAGAGGTAGAGTGGCGCACACAGAGAGCAGAGGTAGAGTGGCGCACACAGAGAGCAGAGGTAGAGTGGCGCACACAGAGAGCAGAGGTAGAGTGGTGCACACAGAGAGCAGAGGTAGAGTGGCGCACACAGAGAGCAGAGGCAGAGTGGCGCACACAGAGAGCAGAGGTAGAGTGGCGCACACAGAGAGCAGAGGCAGAGTGGCGCACACAGAGAGCAGAGTCAGAATGGCGCACACAGAGAGCAGAGGTAGAGTGGTGGTCACAGAGAGCAAAGTCAGAGTGGCGCACACAGAGAGCAGAGGTAGAGTGGCGCACACAGAGAGCAGAGGCAGAGTGGCGCACACAGAGAGCAGAGTCAGAATGGCGCACACAGAGAGCAGAGGTAGAGTGGCGCACACAGAGAGCAGAGTCAGAGTGGCGCACACAGAGAGCAGAGGTAGAGTGGCGCACACAGAGAGCAGAGGTAGAGTGGCGCACACAGAGAGCAGAGTCAGAGTGGCGCACACAGAGAGCAGAGGTAGAGTGGCGCACACAGAGAGCAGAGGTAGAGTGGCGCACACAGAGAGCAGAGTCAGAGTGGCGCACACAGAGAGCAGAGGCAGAGTGGCGCACACAGAGAGCAGAGGTAGAGTGGCGCACACAGAGAGCAGAGGTAGAGTGGCGCACACAGAGAGCAGAGTCAGAGTGGCGCACACAGAGAGCAGAGGTAGAGTGGCGCACACAGAGAGCAGAGGTAGAGTGGCGCACACAGAGAGCAGAGTCAGAGTGGCGCACACAGAGAGCAGAGGCAGAGTGGCGCACACAGAGAGCAGAGGTAGAGTGGCGCACACAGAGAGCAGAGTCAGAGTGGTGGTCACAGAGAGCAGAGGCAGAGTGGTGGTCAGTCATTCTCCAGGCAACAGCCACAGACCACAGAGCACGAGCACACAGTCATAAACCAGCTGTCAAACTCAGTCAGTCATAAACCAGCTGTCAGACTCAGTCATAAACCAGCTGTCAGACTCAGTCATAAACCAGCTGTCAGACTCAGTCAGTCATAAACTAGCTGTCAGACTCAGTCATAAACCAGCTGTCAGCCTCAGTCAGTCATAAACCAGCTGTCAGACTCAGTCAGTCATACACCAGCTGTCATACTCAGTCATAAACCAGCTGTCAGACTCAGTCATACACCAGCTGTCAGACTCAGTCATAAACCAGCTGTCAGACTCAGTCATACACCAGCTGTCAGACTCAGTCATAAACCAGCTGTCATACTCAGTCATAAACCAGCTGTCAGACTCAGTCAGTCATAAACCAGCTGTCAGACTCAGTCATACACCAGCTGTCAGACTCAGTCATAAACCAGCTGTCATACTCAGTCATAAACCAGCTGTTAGACTCAGTCATAAACCAGCTGTCAGACTCAGTCATAAACCAGCTGTCATATTCAGTCATAAACCAGCTGTCATACTCAGTCAGTCATAAACCAGCTGTCAGACTCAGTCATAAACCAGCTGTCAGACTCAGTCATAAACCAGCTGTCATACTCAGTCAGTCATAAACCAGCTGTCAGACTCAGTCAGTCATAAACCAGCTGTCAGACTCAGTCATAAACCATCTGTCAGACTAAGTCAGTCATAAACCAGCTGTCAGACTCAGTCAGTCATAAACCAGCTGTCAGACTCAGTCAGTCATAAACCAGCTGTCAGACTCAGCCATAAACCAGCTGTCAGACTCAGTCATAAACCAGCTGTCAGACTCAGTCATAAATCAGCTGTCATACTCAGTCATAAACCAGCTGTCATACTCAGTCAGTCATAAACCAGCTGTCAGACTCAGTCATAAACCAGCTGTCAGACTCAGTCATAAACCAGCTGTCATACTCAGTCAGTCATAAACCAGCTGTCAGACTCAGTCAGTCATAAATCAGCTGTCAGACTCAGTCATAAACCATCTGTCAGACTCAGTCAGTCATAAACCAGCTGTCACTCAGTCAGTCATAAACCAGCAGTCAGACTCAGTCATAGACCAGCTGTCAGACTCAGTCAGTCATAAACCAGCTGTCATACTCAGTCAGTCATAAACCAGCTGTCAGACTCAGTCAGTCATAAACCAGCTGTCATACTCAGTCAGTCATAAACCAGCTGTCAGACTCAGTCAGTCATAAACCAGCTGTCAGCCTCAGTCATAGACCAGCTGTCAGACTCAGTCAGTCATAAACCAGCTGTCAGACTCAGTCAGTCATAAACTAGCTGTCAGACTCAGTCAGTCATAAACCAGCTGTCAGACTCAGTCAGTCATAAACCAGCTGTCAGACTCAGTCAGTCATAAACCAGCTGTCAGACTCAGTCATAAACCAGCTGTCAGACTCAGTCATAAACCAGCTGTCAGACTCAGTCAGTCATAAACCAGCTGTCAGACTCAGTCATAAACCAGCTGTCATACTCAGTCAGTCATAAACCAGCTGTCAGACTCAGTCAGTCATAAACTAGCTGTCATACTCAGTCAGTCATAAACCAGCTGTCAGACTCAGTCAGTCATAAACCAGCTGTCAGACTCAGTCAGTCATAAACCAGCTGTCAGACCCAGTCAGTCATAAACCAGCTGTCAGACTCAGTCAGTCATAAACCAGCTGTCAGACTCAGTCAGTCATAAACCAGCTGTCAGACTCAGTCAGTCATAAACCAGCTGTCAGACTCAGTCATAAACCAGCTGTTAGACTCAGTCAGTCATAAACCAGCTGTCAGACTCAGTCATAAACCAGCTGTCATACTCAGTCAGTCATAAACCAGCTGTCAGACTCAGTCAGTCATAAACTAGCTGTCATACTCAGTCAGTCATAAACTAGCTGTCATACTCAGTCAGTCATAAACCAGCTGTCAGACTCAGTCAGTCATAAACCAGCTGTCAGACTCAGTCAGTCATAAACCAGCTGTCAGACTCAGTCAGTCATAAACCAGCTGTCAGCCTCAGTCAGTCATAAACCAGCTGTCAGACTCAGTCAGTCATAAACCAGCTGTCAGACTCAGTCAGTCATAAACCAGCTGTCAGACTCAGTCAGTCATAAACCAGCTGTCAGCCTCAGTCAGTCATAAACCAGCTGTCAGACTCAGTCATAAACCAGCTGTCAGACTCAGTCATAAACCAGCTGTCAGACTCAGTCATAAACCAGCTGTCAGACTCAGTCAGTCATAAACCAGCTGTCAGACTCAGTCAGTCATAAACCAGCTGTCAGACTCAGTCATAAACCAGATGTCAGACTCAGTCAGTCATAAACCAGCTGTCAGACTCAGTCAGTCATAAACCAGCAGTCAGACTCAGTCATAAACCAGCTGTCATACTCAGTCAGTCATAAACCAGCTGTCAGACTCAGTCATAAACCAGATGTCAGACTCAGTCAGTCATAAACCAGCTGTCAGACTCAGTCAGTCATAAACCAGCTGTCAGCCTCACTCATAAACCAGCTGTCAGCCTCAGTCAGTCATAAACCAGCTGTCAGACCCAGTCAGTCAGACTCAGTCTGTCATACTCAGTCATAAACCAGCTGTCAGACTCAGTCAGTCATAAACCAGCTGTCAGACTCAGTCATAAACCAGCTGTCATACTCAGTCAGTCATAAACCAGCTGTCAGACTCAGTCAGTCATAAACCAGCTGTCAGACTCAGTCATAAACCATCTGTCAGACTAAGTCAGTCATAAACCAGCTGTCAGACTCAGTCAGTCATAAACCAGCTGTCAGACTCAGTCAGTCATAAACCAGCTGTCAGACTCAGCCATAAACCAGCTGTCAGACTCAGTCATAAACCAGCTGTCAGACTCAGTCATAAATCAGCTGTCATACTCAGTCATAAACCAGCTGTCATACTCAGTCAGTCATAAACCAGCTGTCAGACTCAGTCATAAACCAGCTGTCAGACTCAGTCATAAACCAGCTGTCATACTCAGTCAGTCATAAACCAGCTGTCAGACTCAGTCAGTCATAAATCAGCTGTCAGACTCAGTCATAAACCATCTGTCAGACTCAGTCAGTCATAAACCAGCTGTCACTCAGTCAGTCATAAACCAGCAGTCAGACTCAGTCATAGACCAGCTGTCAGACTCAGTCAGTCATAAACCAGCTGTCATACTCAGTCAGTCATAAACCAGCTGTCAGACTCAGTCAGTCATAAACCAGCTGTCATACTCAGTCAGTCATAAACCAGCTGTCAGACTCAGTCAGTCATAAACCAGCTGTCAGCCTCAGTCATAGACCAGCTGTCAGACTCAGTCAGTCATAAACCAGCTGTCAGACTCAGTCAGTCATAAACTAGCTGTCAGACTCAGTCAGTCATAAACCAGCTGTCAGACTCAGTCAGTCATAAACCAGCTGTCAGACTCAGTCAGTCATAAACCAGCTGTCAGACTCAGTCATAAACCAGCTGTCAGACTCAGTCATAAACCAGCTGTCAGACTCAGTCAGTCATAAACCAGCTGTCAGACTCAGTCATAAACCAGCTGTCATACTCAGTCAGTCATAAACCAGCTGTCAGACTCAGTCAGTCATAAACTAGCTGTCAGACTCAGTCAGTCATAAACTAGCTGTCATACTCAGTCAGTCATAAACCAGCTGTCAGACTCAGTCAGTCATAAACCAGCTGTCAGACTCAGTCAGTCATAAACCAGCTGTCAGACTCAGTCAGTCATAAACCAGCTGTCAGACTCAGTCAGTCATAAACCAGCTGTCAGACTCAGTCAGTCATAAACCAGCTGTCAGACTCAGTCAGTCATAAACCAGCTGTCAGACTCAGTCATAAACCAGCTGTTAGACTCAGTCAGTCATAAACCAGCTGTCAGACTCAGTCATAAACCAGCTGTCATACTCAGTCAGTCATAAACCAGCTGTCAGACTCAGTCAGTCATAAACTAGCTGTCATACTCAGTCAGTCATAAACCAGCTGTCAGACTCAGTCAGTCATAAACCAGCTGTCAGCCTCAGTCAGTCATAAACCAGCTGTCAGACTCAGTCATAAACCAGCTGTCAGACTCAGTCATAAACCAGCTGTCAGACTCAGTCATAAACCAGCTGTCAGACTCAGTCAGTCATAAACCAGCTGTCAGACTCAGTCATAAACCAGCTGTCAGACTCAGTCAGTCATAAACCAGCTGTCAGACTCAGTCATAAACCAGATGTCAGACTCAGTCAGTCATAAACCAGCTGTCAGACTCAGTCAGTCATAAACCAGCAGTCAGACTCAGTCATAAACCAGCTGTCATACTCAGTCAGTCATAAACCAGCTGTCAGACTCAGTCATAAACCAGATGTCAGACTCAGTCAGTCATAAACCAGCTGTCAGACTCAGTCAGTCATAAACCAGCTGTCAGCCTCACTCATAAACCAGCTGTCAGCCTCAGTCAGTCATAAACCAGCTGTCAGACCCAGTCAGTCAGACTCAGTCTGTCATACTCAGTCATAAACCAGCTGTAAGACTCAGTCAGTCATAAACCAGCTGTCAGACTCAGTCATAAACCAGCTGTCAGACTCAGTCAGTCATAAACCAGCTGTCAGACTCAGTCAGTCATAAACCAGCTGTCAGACTCAGTCATAAACCAGCTGTCAGACTCAGTCATAAACCAGCTGTCAGACTCAGTCAGTCATAAACCAGCTGTCAGACTCAGTCAGTCAGAAAAGTATGGATATGCATAGAGGAAACAGGCTGAATCAGAATGTTGATACCAACAAAACCATCATCAGTCCATTTGGCAGCACAGTCACATAATGATTTCTTCATTTTCCTGTGTGTGCATGTTTGTTTGTCACCAGACAATGACAAATAATGCAATTGACAAAAATACAAACAAAAAACAGGTACAAATGATACTTTAAAATGTTAACAGAACATACGCGAGGTCTTCCGTCAACTAGGGGAAAATTTGCGTATGAGTGGCCCGACCGTATCCATGGTTTTCAGATGCTTATTTCTTCGCAGCTACTCGTAGAGTTGGTGGTTGCGCAACTTGCGGCCACGACCCACCGGACTCGCGCTCGGCGGCTGAACCCCTCGGTCACGTGACCGCTTGCGGCCGGCGAAGGACAGCTACCGGGGTCGCCGTCCCTGGCATGTCCCATTTAACTCAAAGCAAGGCTTTGGAAACTCGTCCACATTAGGAAATAATGCTTAAGAACAGCTCGCTCGGTTCCCGACCCAATAAGGCGTTTTACTGGTAGTATTTTCATAGCCACTTCTGCTATATTTGTCTGGAATACCAGTCTTGCACCAGCTAGTGTTGTCTCATCAATTTTGAAGGCCAAACAAGACGATATCATCCTCATACCACCAGACATCATGTGATCAGACCTCATACCACCAGACATCATGTGATCAGACCTCATACCACCAGACATTGTGTGACCAGACCTCATACCACCAGCCATCATGTGATCAGACCTCATACCAGCAGACATCATGTGATCAGACCTCATACCACCAGACATCATGTGACCAGACCTCATACCAGCAGACATCATGTGATCAGACCTCATACCACCAGACATCATGTGACCAGACCTCATACCACCAGCCATCATGTGATCAGACCTCATATGTATGCATGAAGTCTAGTGGCATGCTGGAGTGATGCATGTTTGTGAATAATGTATGAGGTATGTATTTATTAGGGCGTTTCGAGGTATGAATTTATTAGGGCGTTTCCACAAGTGGCTATTACGGCCCAGTCAACACATGAATCGCAGGCATGCATCACTCCAGCATGACACTAACACAAATATTCCTCCTCCTCGACATGTCCAGTTCGGAAGTCGCTGTAAGAGCTGCGATCGCGAGACAAAGCCGGTTACATGTCGCGGCAGCCTATTCCAGGACGCAGCGGCTCTGTACGGGAAGAGCCGCCGCGCGTCCGCCAGCCGAAAACTGGGCAACTCGAGGACAGATGTGCCCGCGGCGGTGGCGCGCGTTCTGCGCCCCGAAACAGCGCTACGCGGGCCAAACATGTCACGCAGCGTTTTAGGGGCATCTGTCACATGCAGACCACGGTACGCGTTCAGTGCATCCCGACGCGCAATCACACTCCTTTTTTATAATAAATTGAGTCCGAATGTTTTTGAATGGATGGATGTCCGAGGTCAGGCGCCGCGCTAAGCATAGCTTGTCGCGCAGACCCTGACCCCCACCATCCGATCAAGCAATTCCTGGAGTCCGGCAGAATTTAGAAGCGAAAGTTGTACGTGCCCGACATACCTGGACACGGTCCGCCCCGCCCTCTGCCGTCACCTGACCTTGAGTGCGACCGCTGCCACCGGCCACAGGCCATCCCAGTCAGGGGCAAATAGCGAGCGCCGAAGCGACTCGAACCCGGGCTGCCACTACCGGGTGAGGTCAGAAGTCCGGCGCTCTCCCACTGAGCTACAGGGGCGGCCAACACTAGAACCTTATACTAGACCAGCCAAGCGCCCGGAGAGCGGGACTAACATGGTCGTAGCGGCGAAGGCACAGACACCAGTCGAGCTGCAAAATGGAGGACGTTTTGCAACCTGTCCAAGTGACAGTTGGCGGCACCACCCCAGACCGATGAGCAGTACTGGAGGTGGGGGAAGATATGGGTTTGAACAAGGATTTTTAGGATTTCTGGGAAGAGGTGTTGGCGAATTTTGTAGAGGGATATCAGGATGGAATTGGTCCGACGAACGATGTAGGATATGTGTAGCTCCCAGCTCAGGGTCGGGTCGAGGAGAACACCAAATATTTTCATTTGCTTTTCAGGTCGAATATCGACGTCATTTACTCTTAGTGTAAAGTCTTGTCTTGGTAAGTGAATTGCGAGTGCCAAGAAGAATGAGGCTGGTTTTGTTGGCATTCATTTTGAAACTATTTAGACTAAACCAGTGTTGAAGACTGGATATTTTCCTCGGCCCGCCGCCGCAGGGGCGGCGCCACGGATTTGTGCCAGGGGTGGCAACATTGACTGAGTAGGTACGCATGTATCCTCTACTGGGAAAAAGTGCCACGGAAGTATAACATGCTCATATACCTCGCGACAAGCAAGATTAAAACCCAACACATTTCGTCCTATTTGTGTGTTATTCATTAGCTGATTACGAGCGAGCGCGAAGCGCTCGCTCGTCTTTCCGTGGAATATGGGAAAAATCTGAATATGAGCGGCCGACCTGACCCGACCCGACCCGACCCGTGGCGACGCTTTTGACAAGCCAATATCTCTGCAACCGCACGTCCGATTGACAAGCGGGCTTCTTTGCTGAGCAGCCCCATTCAACCTACCCTGTTTGAGACCAGTGCCGACTCACGTGGGTGACTACCACTGCGCGTGGCGCGTGCCGCGTGAGGGGTGTTGGAAGGTGTTTCCTCGCAATAACTCCGCAACGGCTGAGCCGATTGTGTTCAAATTTGGTGTGTGGTTAGGGACCCCAGAGCCGCCTCTTTACCACAAGTTATTGCCGGGTGCCTCTGCACGTGCGCACGTTCACACCCCTGTTATATATATATATATATATATATATATATATATATATATATATATATATATATATATATATATATATATATATAT
>JAXIVJ010002777.1:100000-103578 GCA_036785665.1 Chirona hameri | reverse complement strand
TCTCTGTCTCTGTCTCTGTCTCTGTCTCTGTCTCTGTACTCTGTCTCTGTCTCTTGTCTTCTGTCCTTTCTCTTCTTCTTCTCCACTCTGTTCTTCTGTCTCTGTCCTCTGTCTTCTGTCTCTGTCTCTGTCTCTGTCTCTGTCTCTGTCTCTGTCTCTGGTATCTGTCTCTGTCTCTGTCTACTGTCTTCTGTCTCTGTCTCTGTCTCTGTCTCTGCTCTGTCTCTGTCTCGTCTCTGTCTCTGTCTCGTCTCTGTCTCTGTCTCTGTCTCTGTCTCTGTCTCTGTCTCTGTCTCTGTCTCTGTCTCTGTCTCTGTCTCTGTCTCTTCTCGGTCTCTGTCTCTGTCTCCGTCTCCTGTCTCTGTCTCTGTCCCCTGTCTCTGTCTTCTGTCTGTCTCTGTCTCTGTCTTCTGTCTTTGTCTCTGTCTCCTGTCTCTGTCTCTGTCTCCTGTCTCCTGTCTCTGTCTCTGTCTCTGTCTCTGTCTCTGTCTCTGTGTCTCTGGGGCGCAGGCTCTGTCTCTGTCTCTGTCTCTGTCTCTCTCTCTGTCTCTGTCTCTGTCTCAGTCTCTTGTCTCTGTCTCTGTCTCTGGTCTCTTCTGTCTCTGTCTCTGTCTCTGTCTCTCTGTCTCTGTCCTCTGTCTCTGTCTCTGTCTCTGTCTCGTCTCTGTCTCTGTCTCTGTCTCTGTCTCTGTCTCTGTCTCTGTCGCTGTCTCTGTCTCTGTCTCTGTCTCTGTCCTCTGTCTCTGTCTCTGTCTCTGTCTCTGTCTCTGTCTCTGTCTCTGTCTCTGTCTCTGTCTCTGTCTCTGTCTCTGTCTCTGTCTCTGTCTCTGTCTCTGTCTCTGTCTCTGTCTCTGTCTCTGTCTCTGTCTCTGTCTCAGTCTCTGTCTCTGTCTCTGTCTCTGTCTCTGTCTCTGTCTCTGTCTCTGTCTCTGTCTCTGTGTCTCTGTCTCTGCTCTGTCTCTGTCTCTGTCTCTGTCCTCTGTCTCTGTCTCTGTCTCTGTCTCTGTCTCTGTCTCTGTCTCTGTCTCTGTCTTCTGTCTCTGTCTCTGTCTCTGTCTCTCTGTCTCTGTCTCTGTCTGTCTCTGTCGTCTGTCTCTGTCTCTGTCTCTGTCTCGGTCTCTTGTCTCTGTCTCTGTCTCTGTCTCTGTCTCTGTCTCTGTCTCTGTCTCTGTCTCTGTCTCTGTCTCTGTCTCTGTCTCTGTCTCTGTCTCTCGTCTCTGTCTCTGTCTCTGTCTCTGTCTCTGTCTCTGTCTCTGTCTCTGTCTCTGTCTCTGTCATCTGCTCTGTCCTCTGTCTCTGTCTCTGTCTCTGTCTCTGTCCTCCCCTGTCCCCCTCCTCTCTGTCTCTTGTCTCTGTCTCTGTCTCTGTCTCTGTCTCTGTCTCTGTCTCTGTCTCTGTCTCTGTACTCTGTCTCTGTCTCAGTCTCTGTCTCTGTCTCTGTTCTGTCATCTGTCTCTGTCTCTGTCTCAGTTCTCTGTCTCTGTCCTCTGTCTCTGTCTCAGTCTCTGTCTCTGTCTCTGTCTTCTCTGTCTCTGTCTCTGTCTTGTCTCGTCTCTGTCTCAGTCTCTGGTCTCTGTCTCTGTTCGTCTCTGTCTCTGTCTCTGTCTCTGTCTCTGTCTCTGTCTCTGTCTCTGTCTCTGTCTCTGTCCTCTGTCTCTGTCTCTGTCTCTGTCTCTGTCTCTGTCTCTGTCTCTGTCCTCTGGTCTCTGTCTCTGTCTCTGTCTCTGTCTCTGTCTCTGTCTCTTGTCTCTGTCTCTGTCTCTGTCTCTGTCTCTGTTCTGTCTCTGTCTCTGTCCTCTGTCTCTGTCTCTGTCTCTGTCTCTGTCTCTGTCTCTGTCCTCTGCTCTGTCTCTGTCTCTGTCTCTGTCTCTGTCTCTGTCTCTGTCTCTGTCTCTGTCTCTGTCTCTGTCTCTGTCTCTGTCTCTGTCTCTGTCCTCGTCTCTGTCTCCTGTCTCTGTCTCTGTCTCTGTCTCTGTCTCTGTCTCTGTCTCTGTCTCTGTCTCTGTCTCTGTCTCTGTCTCTGTCTCTGTCTCTGTCTCTGTCTCTGTCTCTGTCTCTGTCTCTGTCTCTGTCTCTGTCTCTGTCTCTGTCTCTAGTCTCTGTCTCTGTCTCTGTCTCTCTGTCTCTGTCTCTGTCTCTCTGTCCTCTCTGTCTCTGTCATCTGTCTCTGTCTCTGTCTCTGTCTCTGTCTCTGTCTCTGTCTCTGTCTCTGTCTCTGTCTCTGTCTCTGTCTCTGTCTCTGTCTCTGTCTCTGTCTCTGTCTCTGTCTCTGTCTCTGTCTCTGTCTCTGTCTCTGTCTCTGTCTCTGTCTCTGTCTCTGTCTCTGTCTCTGTCTCTGTCTCTGTCTCTTCTCTGTCTCTGTCTCTGTCTCTCTGTCTCTGTCTCTGTCTCTGTCTCTGTCTCTGTCTCCTGTCTCTGTATCTCTGTCTCTGTCTCTGTCTCTGTCTCTGTTTCTCTGTCTCTGTCTCTGTCTCTGTCTCTGTCTCTTGTCTCTGTCTCTGTCTCTGTCTCTGTCTCTGTCTCTGTCTCTGTCTCTGTCTCTGTCTCTGTCTCTGTCTCTGTCTCTGTCTCTGTTCTCTGTCTCTGTCTCTGTCTCTGTCTCTGTCTCTGTCTCTGTCTCTGTCTCTGTCTACTGTCTCTGTCTCTGTCTCTGTCTCTGTCTCTGTCTCTGTCTCTGTCTCTGTCTCTGTCTCTGTCTCTGTCTCTGTCTCTGTCTCTGTCTCTGTCTCTGTCTCTGTTCGTCTTGTCTCTGTCTCTGTCTCTGTCTCTGTCTCTGTCTCTGTCTCTGTCTCTGTCTCTGTCTCTGTCTCTGTCTCTGTCTCTGTCTCTGTCTCTGTCTCCTTGTCTCTGTCTCTGTCTCTGTCTCTGTCTCTGTCTCTGTCTCTGTCTCTGTCTCTGTCTCTGTCTCTGTCTCTGTCTCTGTCTCTGTCTCTGTCTCTGTCTCTGTCTCTGTCTCTGTCTCTGTCTCTGTCTCTGTCTCTGTCTCTGTCTCTGTCTCTGTCTCTGTCTCTGTCTCTGTCTCTGTCTCTGTCTCTGTCTCTGTCTCTGTCTCTGTCTCTGTCTCTGTCTCTGTCTCTCTGTCTCTGTCTCTGTCTCTGTCTCTGTCTCTGTCTCTGTCTCTGTCTCTGTCTCTGTCCTCTGTCTCTGTCTCTGTCTCTGTCTCTGTCTCTGTCTCTGTCTCTGTCTCTGTCCTCTGTCTCTGTCTCTGTCTCTGTCTCTGTCTCTGTCTCTGTCTCTGTCTCTGTCTCTGTCTCTGTCTCTGTCTCTGTCTCTGTCTCTGTCTCTGTCTCTGTTCTCTGTCTCTGTCTCTGTCTCTGTCTCTGTCTCTGTCTCTGTCTCTGTCTCTGTCTCTGTCTCTGTCTCTGTCCTGTCTCTGTCCTGTCTCTGTCTCTGTGTCTCTGTCTCTGTCTCTGTCTCTGTCTCTGTCTCTGTCTCTGTCTCTGTCTCTGTCTCTGTCTCTGTCTCTGTCTTGTCTCTGTCTCTGTCTCTGTCTCTGTCTCTGTCTCTGTCTCTGTCTCTGTCTCTGTCTCTGTCTCTGTCTCTGTCTCTGTCTCTGTCTCTGTCTCTGTCTCTGTCTC
>JAXIVJ010002777.1:25000-95000 GCA_036785665.1 Chirona hameri | reverse complement strand
TAATACTCCAATGTATTAACATTGGCTGAGTTGTGTGTCCATCTGTGCCGGCTCGTTGCATCGCTCAATGAGACGCTGGCTCTGAAACATCAGCGTGACCTGACCCCTGGCAGACGCAGCGGAGTGACGCGGCTTTCGGCGGCCGAGTTTTTGCCTGGCGGCTGTGCCCTCTGCCCGGGCTACCGGGGTGACTGGTGAGGCGACGTGTCCGAGCGTGTTAGATCCGACCAGACACGTGTTGTGACACGTGCTCTGAGCTGTGCCGGGTCCGCCGCCGTCCGGTGTCAGGCAGGGCAGGTGTGGCGAGACAGGGAGGGGAGAGTGGTGTGTGACCCGAGCTCATCACCGCACAAGGCCCCGATCCCGGCCCGGTCGGTGTCCGTCCCTGTCCAATCTGCTGCTGTCCAATCACTGTCCCCCAGCTCCCGCTTCGCTCCCTATCCGATCGCGTTTTACTCGCAAACTAATGTTAACTTGTTCCCAGCCAGCCCCGTCGCTCTGTCTCTGACCACCGCTGGTGCGGTATGTGGCTCGTATCTGCCTATAAAAACGTACCACTCACTGCGTCAGCAGATGCTGGACTGCAACTGCTCAGGGCTGTTTGTCTCGGCTGTGTGGGGCCGTGTGTAATCAGGTGCACGGTGCACACGGGCCGCTTTATCGGCGCTGTTTGCTGGTCTCCGCCCCGGCTGCATCAGCATCGGCTGGTCTCTGCGGCAGAATGTCCTATCGCTATCACAGCGCCCTGGTCGCCTTGAAAACTAGACACACGTCGAAAACACGGCATTGAACGGTGAGGTTTGAAAACATTGCCTTGAAAAATGACGCCTTGAAATATTAGTCAACGGGTTGATGGCCTCTCAAGGTGCCTCTCTCAAGGTGTGTTTGCTGTCTCGTCGGGGACTGGTCTGCTCCGCTCTTCTGCTGAGGTGTACTTAGTAGCGATACAAGATGCTGGTCCCAGCGTCCCAGTGTTTGGAACAGAACTGGTCACGGCCGTGACTGAAGCTGTGACTGGCCAGGCCAGCGCCATAGGGTTAGCATTGCAGCGCCATGACTAAAGCTGTGACTTGCCAGCTCATTCCGTGGCCGTGACTAGGATGTGACCAAAGATTTAGGATTTGCTGCACCTCGAGTGCTTAGTCGTGCTGTCAGCAAGCGTGAAATTTATCTGGTCCCAGTGTTGTCTAACAATAGCTGCTTTGTGAACTTTCCAGAGTTTGGAAAGCCCAGCGCCTGATTTTTTGGGTTGCTTTGTCTTATAATGATAACTGCACAGTCCGTTACTCAGTTGTGACGAGGACCCGAGTTTCTCCAGATTTCACATCGCTGGAACTCGTAACAGAAAACCACCATTGCTATATCAGGATTTTATCACGTGAATGAACTAGACCTGACGCAGTAGACTGTTGCAAAATGGACGAAGTTACTCACCCAAGTGGTAGCACACCACTTGGATTATTGATCCATTGCTCTTCCTGATTTCAAAACAGTCTTTGTTTCAGCATCTTTAAAAATCAAAACCCTTATTTGGTTGGCACTGGAAACTGAGTGCCCTTCCCTCTGTTGTATTCGGTTATACGGGTAGCCCCCCCCCCCAAAAAAAAAAACGCGCAGAGTTTCGAGGCTTACCATTTAAAAAAAAATATATATATATATGAAGATGACACTTGGTACGCATACAAAAAAAAAAAATTATGCGTCAGGCAAAACAGTTTCATATCAATCGGAGATTTAGTTTCGATGTTATAAGACATATCACATGTCTTTCAAAAAACGAGTTTTTGATTTTTTCACGCGTGAACGATCGGACTACCTTCAGCCCGGACCACCGCCAACGACTTCCACTGTCCGATACTGGCGCGGATGAGCTCTACCTCCACTCCACATCCGCGCCAGTATCGGACAGTGGAAGTCGCGTTTGTTGGCGGTGGTCCCGGGTCGGGGCTGAAGGTGGTCCGATCGTTCACGCGTGGAAATAGAAAAAAACGTCAAAAACACCGTTTTTAAAGGGTTTAGATAATGTCTTATAACATCGAAACTAAATATCCGATTGATATGCAACTTTTTTGCTTAACGCAGAATTAATTGTTTTGTATGCGTACCAAGTGTCAACTTCATATCTATTACCAAAAAAGAATGGTAAGCCTCGAAACTCGGCGCGTTTTTGGGGGGCTACCAGGATAACGGAATACAGCAGAGGGAAGGGCACTCCGTTTCCAATGCCAAAAAAAAATAAGGGTTTTGATTTTTAACGACTAAAACAAAAACTGTTTTGAAATCAGGAAGAGCAATGGATCGAAAATCCAAGTGGTAGAACTTTGGGTGAGTAACATCGTCCATTTTGCAACAGTCTACTAGACAGCCTTCTACTGGCAAACATGATTTGTAAGTTAGAGACTTGTGCTGCTCACTGCTATGGTTAAAATACGGTTCATACCAGACTTGTTGACCTTAATCATGCTGTATTTCGACTGATAGTGTGATAACAAACAGAAACATCCTGGAGAGACGACACTGTTGGAACATAGTGGATGATTCGTGTCACACAGACACTTTTGGTATGAGTACCTGTTGAAAGACGCAGTTGTGGTGCCCAGCAATGTGTACACCTGGACTTTCAACACGGAAACGTTAGCGTTACCGGTTACGGACGTGGTTCATGATTATATACACGACTAGAGAGTGAGATTAGGGCTGCGATAGTGACCTGGAGCGCTGTAATGACCAGCAGATTATATCGGCCAACCCGGAACACATCCTGCCCGGCGCTGAGGCGAACGACTTCACGGCAGCTCCCGGCCCTCACAAACCCCGCTCCCTCACCGCTCCCTCACCGCTTAGCCCCCTAGCTCTTGAGTCTCTCAGGGTATAGCCGGGCAGAACAGTCCGCCGCACTACCGTTCGTGACCCAGTGAAAGTCTGACGTCCTTTCTCCTGACCCTATTCCGGCGCGCCCTGCGTCTTTCATTGGCACAACACATCCCGTTGCCTGTATTGTTTCCGATGTGTGTTGTGTCGTCACTCCGACACACTGTGTGTATGTGTGTGTGTGTGTGTGTGTGTGTGTGTGTGTGTGTGTGTGTGTGTGTGTGTGTGTGTGTGTGTGTGTGTGTGTGTGTGTGTGTGTGTGTGTGTGTGTGTGTGTGTGTGTGTGTGTGTGTGTGTGTGTGTGTGTGTGTGTGTGTGTGTGTGTGTGTGTGTGTGTGTGTGTGTGTGTGTGTGTGTGTGTGTGTGTGTGTGTGTGTGTGTGTGTGTGTGTGTGTGTGTGTGTGTGTGTGTGTGTGTGTGTGTGTGTGTGTGTGTGTGTGTGTGTGTGTGTGTGTGTGTGTGTGTGTGTGTGTGTGTGTGTGTGTGTGTGTGTGTGTGTGTGTGTGTGTGTGTGTGTGTGTGTGTGTGTGTGTGTGTGTGTGTGTGTGTGTGTGTGTGTGTGTGTGTGTGTGTGTGTGTGTGTGTGTGTGTGTGTGTGTGTGTGTGTGTGTGTGTGTGTGTGTGTGTGTGTGTGTGTGTGTGTGTGTGTGTGTGTGTGTGTGTGTGTGTGTGTGTGTGTGTGTGTGTGTGTGTGTGTGTGTGTGTGTGTGTGTGTGTGTGTGTGTGTGTGTCGCGATTCGTTATGTTCGTCGGTGACAATGTGTCGTCTGTGTGCTGACGAATGACCACTGACCGTCAATGACCGGTAATGACCGCTGACCGTTAGTGACATACAAGCGACCATGACACAGCTTCCGTGGCATCGTGTGGTGTATGACCTGACATGAGGTATAGTTGTAAACGCCACCGCCGGTTCCGGTGAACGGTCTCCGTTCCATGTGCCGCTATTTTGGAACTGTGCGTCACACCACGCTGGCGAGCTGCGCCTCGGAGCAGAAGACGCTGCACCAGTTGCGCGTTAACCGCCGCCCCCTCCTACGGGACACACTCCGGAGGTGGGGAGGGCCGGCGAGGACGGCAATTGCGAGATCTGCCTCGAGCCCGAGGACTCGGAATACTTCCTCTTCAACTGTCCCCGTTTCCAGCCCCAACGCACAATACTCCTTGGCCCGATCCCTCCCCTGTTAATCATCCAAGACCCGGGAGCAGTAGTCGACTATATGAGGGCGGCCGGCCTCCTCCGGGGGCCCGGCCATCGGCGTGCTGCCGAGTGCCGCCGGGCACCCAATAAGAAGAAGGAGTTGCGCCTCCTCCCGAAACCGTTAGTGGCACGAACGCGGCCACGCTCACCGAGTCTGTGGAGGCTCCATCCCGTCCTGTCCCGGCTGGCCTGGCCCGAGCCGCCCGGGCTGGCCCAGCGCATCATCGGACAAGGTCAGGCCGCCGCGCGCTCCGTCCCCCGAATCACCGTCTTTGTGGCCCGGCCGGTGCGTGGCGATCGCAGCGCCCCTGGCGGCGACTGGCGGCTGGCGCCGGCTGTCCCTCGTACGCAGCTCGCCAGCCATTCAGTGAGCTCAGCAGTGACGGCGCGGGAGCTTGTGGCGGCTGCTGGTGAGCTGACGTGTGTCGTGTGCGGACTGCGGAGGACCGGTGTGGACTGGCGGCACTGCGGCGGGTGCCGAGCGAACTGGGCTGGTGCGGCGAATGAGACAGGTTCGGACAGGCGCGAGTGACTGGCGGCGGCGGTGCAGGACTAGCGGACGGCGGACGGAACTCTGTGTGTCTGTGTGCGTGTTGTACGGGCGGCTGACTGCGGTGACTGACGATGCTGTGTGAGCCTCTAGTGATGGTTAACTCGTTGGCAGAGCGGCGTCGGGTGGCGCACGTGCCCAACGTCGGGGCACTGCTGCAGAAGCCGGCGGCGCCCACTCCGGCCTCCCCGGCCTCCGCGGCCACTCCGGCCATTGCAGCCACCACCCCGGCCAAGACGGTGACGCCTGCTCAAACGGCGCCCCGTGGCGGCAAACGGCTCGCTCACACGCCCACCTCGGTAAGTAGTCAGCTGACCACTGCAGTGGACCACCACTGGTCACAGAGGGGACGGGGTGGGACTGCATTGTTGTGCGGTGAGGGTGACGTCTGCTCTGTTTGTTTTGGGCTGGTAGTGACCAACAGTACAGTGTTAATGGTCAGCACACATGCTTATCACGACACAGAATCACGCCCTATTGGCTATAATTTGGTCCGTCGGTGTCGTCCATAGCTATGGTGTGGTCCGTGTATGCCTCCCACTGTTGTGGTTCGTGAATCGTGGATGCCTCCCAATGTTGTGTTGTGGTTCGTGGATGCCGCCCACTATTGTGTTGTGGTTCGTGGATGCCGCCCACTGTTGTGTTGTGGTTCGTGGATGCCGCCCACTGTTGTGTTGTGGTTCGTGGATGCCGCCCACTGTTGTGTTGTGGTTCGTGGATGCCGCCCACTGTTGTGTTGTGGTCCGTGTATGTCGCCCATTGTTGTGTTGTGGTTCGTGGATGCCTCCCAATGTTGTGTTGTGGTTCATGGATGCCGCTCACTGTTGTGTTGTGGTTCGTGGATGCCGCCCACTGTTGTGTTGTGGTCCGTGTATGCCGCCCACTGTTGTGTTGTGGTCCGCAGTTGCCGCCCATTGTTGTGTTGTGGTCCGCAGTTGCCTCCCACTGGTGTGTTGTGGTTCGTGGCTCCCGCCCACTGTTGTTGTTTTTTGGTTCGTGGATGCCGCCCACTGTTGTGTTGTGGTTCGTGGATGCCTCCGACTGTTGTGTTGTGGTCCGCGGTTGCCTCCCACTGTTGTGTTGTGGTTCGTGGCTCCCGCCCACTGTTGTTGTTTTTAGGTCCGTGGATGCCGCCCGCTGTTTCGTCATGATCCGTGGTTCCCGTCCACCTCTGTGTTATGGTCCACGGGTGTTGTGGTGTGGTCCGTGGTTACCGCCCTCAGCTGTGTTGAGGTCCTTCGGTAACGCCGACAGTTTATCTTGGTCGACATACTACTGCGTCACAGGCTTTCCACGTGAATAGTACGCGCAGTGTTTGGAGTACGTTTGATGTGTCATGTGGGGACAGCCGGTGTCACACAGCGGGCGCCGACTCCCGTCTGTAGCTGAGCTGTGCTGATAGCCAGCTGAGCTGAGCTGTGCTGATAGCCCCCGGTCCCGCTGTGTTAACCCTCGCCGTGCCAGGGGGGGGGGGCGCTTAGCCTAACGTTTTTCGAGGATAGCGGAAAAACGGGGACGCGCGGCGCTGCCGTTTTTGGCACAGGTGTTCGGGCATCAATTACCCACATAGTGTGAAATTCTTGACCTCGGGTCATCTCAGGTCAGGTCATCAGGCCAGGTCACGTGACCCCACCTCCAAAAAAAGTTTGCGGTCTTACCACAGCCACAGTTTTTGGCCGATCGATTTCGTACTTACAGGATTTTATAAGGTCATAGGTACCTACAATTCGTTTATCTCGGATTCTTGATATCGGTGACCTAAGGTCGGGTCAATTTCGTGACCTCCCCATTATAAGTCAAAGGGGAAATATTCAAATGCTTCTTTTTATGAGAATACGCATGATATCAGCCCACTTACTTCTGGATCATGTTATTATAGGCCATTCTTGAAGACCCGGGTGCATTTTTGTTCAGTGACCCCTACGGGGTCAGCCGAGGTCATCCGAGGTCATCCGAGGTCACCAACACTTTTTTGTCAATAACTCTCTTGACAAAATCAAGATAGAGAACTGAAACCGGCACCAATGTGTTTGTCTCGTCGAAGCACGTCTCCCAATGTGCAACATGACCTAATTGGGTCACCACTTGATCTTGACCTGAGGTCAAATTTCTAAGTTGACCTAGCCTGGTTATCATGAATATGTTTCGAAGCGACTTGACGAGACAAACGAGGGCGTCAAAATTATTGCCTTATCTTGATTAGGTAAACTTGTGAAATTTGTGAAAAACAGTTTTGGCTAAAATAGCCTTTTTGACCTTTGATGACCTGGAGCCTAAACTATTGACCTGAGATAAAATTTGAGGATGAGTTGGCGACTTCATTTTTCAAGAGTTTTCGATTGCATTTTCCCGTTTGTTCCTAGCTATCATAGTTCCCGAGATATTTGGGGGTTTCTGGAGCGAAGTCCTGAAACTGGAAAATCTGACCCTTTGATAACCTCTGGTGACCTCAATATTGACCTGATAAACAAAATGTCCGAAATAGTTTCAAAATTATTTTTGACGAGCTTTCGAACGTTCCTTTCGGTTTGTGTCTACGTCCCATAGGAGCCGAGTTCGAGGGGGCGTCGAAATGCCCCCCCCCCCCCCCGCCGCGGCACGGCCAAGGTGGCACCGGCACTGCGCGGGTTAACGTGCCTCCTGCGCTCTTTAGTTCGCCGTCTGGCGTCTGAGCCACGCCCACATGTGTCACCACACCATCCACTGCATTGTTTTACAAACGTGATGTTGCCACAATGACGTGATGTCATCTGTGATGTCACATCTCAGTATCGCCGGGTGATTGTTGGTAAATTGCAACGATCTCGGTGTCATGCATGGTGCTCTGTCTTATGCAACAGCCGTGCATTTCCCACCACTCTAAAGCTGAATCTGTGTTCGCTGCGGCAGACATTGCACAGATCAGCACGGCTGTTGTACAGGCACTGATTAAATGTTCCAGCCAGCTGCTAAGTGCTAACACACGGTGGATACACCTGGGAGTAGGCCGCCGCCGGGGTACGGAGGTGGCGGAAATGTTCCAGTCAGCTGGTCCCACACCGTGGATACACCTGGGAGTGGTCCGCCGCCGGGGTACGGAGGTGGCGGAGATGTTCCAGTCAGCTGGTCCCACACCGTGGATACACCTGGGAGTGGTCCGCCGCCGGGGTACGGAGGTGGCGGAAATGTTCCAGTCAGCTGGTCCCACACCGTGGATACACCTGGGAGTAGGCCGCCGCCGGGGTACGGAGGTGGCGGAAATGTTCCAGTCAGCTGGTCCCACACCGTGGATACACCTGGGAGTGGTCCGCCGCCGGGGTACGGAGGTGGCGGAGATGTTCCAGTCAGCTGGTCCCACACCGTGGATACACCTGGGAGTGGTCCGCCGCCGGGGTACGGAGGTGGCGGAGATGTTCCAGTCAGCTGGTCCCACACCGTGGATACACCTGGGAGTGGTCCGCCGCCGGGGTACGGAGGTGGCGGAGATGTTCCAGTCAGCTGGTCCCACACGGTGGATACACCTGGGAGTGGTCCGCCGCCGGAGTACAGGGGTGGCGTGGGGCGCCGTGTGAGTCTGACGGACAGACCGGGCAGCAGCGGCTCAGGTGGCGTGGGGCGCCGTGTGAGTCTGACGGACAGACCGGGCAGCAGCGGCTCAGTACGGAGAACCAGACCAGTCACCTTCTCTTGCGATCACTGAGACTGGCCACTGGGTCGGTCCACACCGCTGACCGCTGACCGCTGACCGCTGACCGCTGACCGCTGACGACCGCTGCTGACCAGTGACCGCTGGCGGCAACTGACAGCGGCTGTACTGTTGAACCCGGCTGAGTTGCCGCTCCAGTCGCCCGCCGCCGCTGCCGCTGTTGCTCGCCGTTGTCCCCGTTACCGTCACGGCGCCTCGCCTCGCCTCGCCTCGCCTCGCCTCGCCTCGCCTCGCCTCGCCTCGCCTCGCCTCGCCTCGCCTCGCCTCGCCTCGCCTTGCCTCGCCTCGCCTTGCCTTGCCTTGCCTTGCCTTGCCTTGCCTTGCCTTGCCTTGCCTTGCCTTGCCTTGCCTTGCCTCGCCTCGCCTCGCCTCGCCTCGCCGCCATTAGTGGAGCAGGGGCGACGACGCCAATATAGCCCGGCTGATGACCCGGGGAGACGGGGCGAGCAGGTCTCCTGTGATGGGCGCTCCTGCGCGTGGACTCCGTGGCGTCATACTCGCGCCACAGCCGCCTCCGTGACGTCATACTCGCGCGCCACGGCCGGCTGGTTCTGATCAGCTGACCCTGGCCCCGGCTGGTTAGAGGCGCAGTACAGGCCGTGACGTCCGCCGTACGTAACGGTGTTTACGTTGAATTCGTCACGTGCCCGGTCGGTCGGTACGGCCCCGACCCGCCGGCGTAGATTTTGCGCTAGGCTGACGCGTCTTCGTGAACTCCAGCCGTTGTGTACGCTGTTTTTGTATAAGTCAGTGTGACAAATGCGTAGTTTGTCAAGACTACCGGATGGCTCAGTCGCGATAATGCTTCGCTGTACACTTCGCGGGGATGATTCGTGGTACTTCTTACAGAATGCTATTTCGCAGTATCCATCACGGAGTTTGCGCGTTCTCATGAACATCAAAGCCAGGTGTTCTTTTCCGGGTGGCTGCTGTGAGCGCTCAGTATAACGTGTCTCCTCTGCCCCCGGCGGGTGGTGCGGAGGCTCCCTCTGCGCCCCGCGGCGGTATAGCGTCTCCTCTGCCCCCGGCGGGTGGTGCGGAGCCTCCGCTCCCTCTGCGCCCCGCGGCGGCGGGCTGGCGTGTGGCGGGTGGGTCTCCCTGCCGACCCGGCCGCCATCTCGGTCGGCCGTCGGCGGTGGTGTGACGTGTGACGTGTGACGACGCAACACCGCCACGGCGGCGTAGCAGTGCGATCTGATGAAACTCGGCCGCACGGGACGTCAGCCTCCGCCGTACGGGCGCCGAGTCACAGGGCGGGCCGCCGCCGCGCTGTGTATATCACGTTATGGTAGAGTGGTGAGATCCCAATGGGCCTCGGCGCCACCCCTTTCTCACCACATCCGCTCCTCTCGGATGGCCCTCAGCGCCACCCCTTCTCACCACACCCGCTCCTCTCGGTGCATCTGTGGTTTGAATGTCGTGTGAGTCATGCGCGTATGGTCGCCTGAGAGTTGAATGTGTGCAGGCGGCCGGTACCGGACCCGGCGGCGGACGCGGCGGTTCGGCGTCGGATGACGGCCCTGGGTTCGGCGTCGGATGACGGGCGGCCAAGGGTCGGCCCAACGGTCGCGGAGGGGTGGTCGGATGGAGCCTTATGAGTCGGCGTCAGTTGGCTGGCAGGATGGTACGGTGAGGGTGAATGAGTCGGCGTCAGTTGGCTGGCGCGAGATGGTACGCTGAGGGAGAATAGAGTGACTCAGTGGAGAAGAGGTGTTTTATTGCAAACTACAGCATCTTATTCTTTAGTTCTACCTCCATTTTCCCCACCATATATTATTTTATATCGTCCATTATGTCGTGTTTTTACTCGGCTTTCGTGGGGATGCCGGCACGTCTGTCTGTGCTGTCGGCTGCTGGGCGGGGCTGTCTGCTGCTGGCCGGGGCTGTCGGCTGCTGGGCGGTGCTGGGCGGGGTGTCTGCTACTGGCCGGGGCTGTCGGCTGCTGGCCGGGGCTGTCGGCTGCTGGGCGGGGCTGTCGGCTGCTGGTGGCCTGACGTGTTCAGAAATAGGCCCGAGTTGTGTGGGAGACGCGCGGCCGACCTCCGCCGGCTGGGAACGGTGTCACGTGGCGCGCTGCAGTGGGCCGCGGACTCGAGTGAAGGCCGGTACCACGACAGAGCGGTATAACGCAGGAGCCTGGCCCGGTCGCTCAGCCTGCCGGGTGCGGGCGCCAGCGGTGGACGAGGAGCGGCAGCCCCTCTGTCGGCCGGTGGGCTGTTCACTGTGCAGGCTGTGTAAAGGGTCAAGGCGAGCCTTTGTTCGGCACATCGCTCGGCCACGGCGTGCAATGCGGAAATGTACGGCGCATGCTATCCTCGTACGTCCTCCCTCGTGCAAAGTCAGCTTCAGAGGATACACGAGCTGAGCCGCTTGTCGCATAGTCAGCTGACTTCTGCCGCGCTTCTCACGCGGCCTGCCTTGAGCTTTGTCACTGTCCTCTGCCCAGTATTCGTCCCAGTCAACACAACACATTCAGACAAAGCGGCCGGCCGCCGTGCGAAACACTGCCGGCGGATGGGCGCGGTATGCGTCTCTGCCCGGCACTCCATCGGCCCTTCCGGCGGGTCGCGGGTCGCGGTGTGCCTCCGCCCGGCAGCGGCTGAGTCACTGGCTGTGCGCGCGGCGTCATCCGCTGCCCCGCTGATGCCGATGACACCGCATGTGCCACCTGTGGGCGGCCACGTGTCCGGCGCTGCGTGGCGCCGGGCCGGGCCGGGTCGGGTCGGCTGACTCAGCGCGGCGCGGTGCTGCGCGGAGGGCGGCAGTTAAGTCAGTCGGTCGATACCGGCCTCACGCGTGCTACTACGGCAGCGCGTGGCTCGGCCACCCGACCCCGGCCAACCGCCGCTGCTGTGGCGACCGCACTGCGTGGCCGGTCGGCGGTCACGTGACCAGGAGAGCGCCGGAGCCTGACGCTCAGCGATGTTTGGACAGCTCGTTGGAATGGGGTGGTCATGGCTCGCAAAATCAGCTGAGTTGTCATGGCTCGGCGGTGACTCGCGGCTCGGACTGCGCGCGCGGGGCGGATTTAAAGGTCCCAAGGTCACGGTGGCCAGCTGGGCGGAAACCGGGAGTACTACAACAGCATGGCGTCGCACGGGGCGGGGCAGTGTCAGTGGTCCGGGAGCCGAGGCACGGCGGCATATCTGTCCGTCTGCCGGGCACGGTGGGACGGGACGGAACGGAAGGCAGCAGTGCGAGCCCTGCTGTTACCCTGCAGCCGGAGGTCACCTGAGGCTGCCCGCTCAGATGGTGCCCTCTGTCTCAGGTCGCTGCAGGGTGGCCCCGATGCGGGTTGCCTTCACGCCTTCGTGCCTTCGTGCCGTGGCAGACCGCCATCTGTATGATCACCACTGCTCTCAGGTAGCCGCCAGGATCCGGCCGTGAAGTGCGCGCTGGCCACTGCTGGCCGCTGTCCTGACCACGGCACGGTCAGAGCAGGCTGCGGCCGCGTGTTCGCCCGATTGACCCCCCCCCCCCCCCCCCTCCTCTCTCCCTGGGCTTACCGGCTGCTGGCCACACCCACAGCAGCCGCTGGCCTCTCCACCAAACCATCTACAGGCGCTGTGTTTTGTGGCCGTTCCACGAACCGCCGCTGCGCAGTACGGTCTATGACGTGCAGGACATAAATGACGCTCTAATGTTATATTACGATAGTTATTTGTACCGTGGAGACGGACCCCTCTGGGTGATATCACCCGACCGGTGGGTACTTCGTGGAGTTGGTGTCATCGCCCCCCGGTGGGGGCCTGTTTCGGGGCTCCTCCGGTCCCTCCGTGCCTCTACCCCGGGGTTGCAGCAGCTGCGGCGGCTGTGGCGGCTCTGACCTTGGCTGCAGTCAGCCCCTCGGAGCCGGCGCAGCTCGGCCGCCGGTGACAGCTCTCCGCGCGACTCGGCCCGCTGAGTCACCAGAGCGGGCCGTGACGTCATGGGCCGGGCCGGCGCGTCACAGCGCCTTCTTCGGAGACGCGGCAGCCCAGATTCGGCAAGAGGTGAACCGCGCGGATCCGGAGCGTCGCGGGAAAGGTGCGCGGGGAAGTCCAGAAGGGATGCGGTCAAGATTTCACTCGTCACTCCCTGCCATCGGCGCTCTCCATCTGTTTCTGCCTGCGCATATGGCTCTGTCTGTCCTGGTCTCTGTGCGTCCGTCCATTTATCTTCCTCCGCCTCCGCCTCTGCCTGCTGACCGTCTCCACTCCTGCCTCTGCCTGCTGACTGTCTCCACTCCTGCCTCTGCCTCCTGACTGTCTCCACTCCTGCCTCTGCCTCCTGACCGTCTCCACTCCTGCCTCTTCCTCCTGACCGTCTCCACTCCTGCCTCTGCCTGCTGACTGTCTCCACTCCTGCCTCTTCCTCCTGACCGTCTCCACTCCTGCCTCTGCCTGCTGATCGTCTCCACTCCTGCCTCTGCCTCCTGACTGTCTCCACTCCTGCCTCTTCCTCCTGACCGTCTCCACTCCTGCCTCTGCCTGCTGATCGTCTCCACTCCTGCCTCTTCCTCCTGACCGTCTCCACTCCTGCCTCTGCCTGCTGATCGTCTCCACTCCTGCCTCTTCCTCCTGACCGTCTCCACTCCTGCCTCTGCCTGCTGATCGTCTCCACTCCTGCCTCTGCCTCCTGACTGTCTCCACTCCTGCCTCTTCCTCCTGACCGTCTCCACTCCTGCCTCTTCCTCCTGACCGTCTCCACTCCTGCCTCTGCCTCCTGACCGTCTCCACTCCTGCCTCTGCCTCCTGACTGTCTCCACTCCTGCCTCTGCCTCCTGACTGTCTCCACTCCTGCCTCTTCCTCCTGACTGTCTCCACTCCTGCCTCGGCCTACTGACTGTATCCACTCCTGCCTCTGCCTGCTGACCGTCTCCACTCCTGCCTCTGCCTCCTGGCTGTATCCACTCCTGCCTCGGCCTACTGACTGTCTCCACTCCTGCCTCTGCCTCCTGGCTGTATCCACTCCTGCCTCGGCCTACTGACTGTCTCCACTCCTGCCTCTGCCTGCTGACCGTCTCCACTCCTGCCTCGGCCTCCTGACCGTCTCCACTCCTGCTTCGGCCCCCCAGTGTGCTGGCTGCCGGCGGCCGGATGGTCGCGGCGGCGAGACGGCCGATGACCGGCCGGGTCGGCGGCCTCAGACGGCCTCAGACGGCCTCATACGGCCTCGGCTGATCAGCGGCGTAGCTGCCGCTCAGCTGCCCGCTCGGCCCGAGCTGGCTCTGTATGTTCGGCTTATCTGTGTGGTCAGAGTGCCCAGCTCTGCACACTGCTTCTCCGCGTGGGCAGAGTGCCCAGCTCTGCACCTTTTCGGGCGGGCCACTCTGCCGAGCAACACACGGCTGACCTTGAAAAGCGCGCCATATCGCCTCTTGAAAGGCGCGCCATATCGCCTGCCACGTGCGGCGGCTGGTCTGGCCAACCCACGCGGGTAACCAGGCCGGCGACCGACTCTGTCACCGTGACGGGGCCTCGCGGTGGAGGGGGTGTATCTCTTGCCAGGCGGGATCACACACCGCTAGAGGGCGCTCAGGTTACCAGGGCCCAATCTTAACAAGTGCCGTGGTCGCACCCAATCTTACCAATGCCGTAGTACGGCATATTGGTGCGCCGGCCTGTAAGACTTCTGAAACCTGGGATCGAACCGGCAACGTCCAGATCTTCAGTCTAGCTTTCTCCCGACTGAGCTATTTCGACAATGAGCCTGGACAAACCAAACGCCGTGGTTCTCTAAGTGCGGCATTCTGAGCACTTCATTCACGGCATGCCGTACTTACGCATGCACGGCATTTTGTAAGATTGGGCCAAGGTGCGGGGCGGGGCGGGGCCGTGTTGCCAAGCCGCCGAGCTCTGCCATGTGGTGACCTTTGGCCCCGTGTGAACTACGCCGTTCAGCGGCGGGCGGCGTCCGAGACCTTGACCATGTATCCCCGTATCTCGGCGGCCGCTGCTGCTGCTGCGGGTGGCGGGGCCGAGACGGGGTGGCACGGCGGTGGAGCGTGATGGACCGGCTCGCGGCGGACGCTGGGAGGGGGGCTGACTGATGAACTATGCCGCTCGGTGGGTCGGCAGGTGACGGGGGCACTGGCCATCTCAAGGTAGCAGCTCCCCGACATCAGCAGCTTTCACGCCACCATGCTAACCTTGGGGCAAGTCCAGAAGCCGTGCCTCGGAGTGCTCGATTATTCATTGACTATGACAAGTTTCGAACCGAATCAAGCGTTCCAGGCGAAGCTTTGAGTTGGCTTTGAAGCGCAAAGGCTGTCGCTTCGGTTTGGTGGCTTCCTTGTCACTGTTTCTATCATGTGGGCTCTGTGGCTTGCCTGTTTCCGTCTCTGCCCGTGCTCTGTGCTGATTCAGCCGAACCTGCCGCCAATCTGCCACAGACGGTTCCGCCGATGAAAACGGTGTGCAAACTCCTGCGTCGAGGCCGTGTTTTCTTAACCCAGTTTGCAGTAGCCCAATGTGTTCCGGGTGCCCTCTGCCCTCTCACCTGAACCTGGTTCCGAGAATAGCTGGACATTCTCTCACCTGAACCCTGTACCGAGAATAGCCGGACACTCTCTCGCTGGCTCAGCCTTGGACGGCGCGCCTGGATCGGCGGCGTGGTCATGTCTCAGTGTGCGTAGAGAGCGGGGCCGGGCCAGACCGGGGCGTTGAACCCGGCACCACCGCGCCGGCTGCAGAGCGGCGCACCTCGCGTGCTGCTGCTGCTGATGCTGCTGATGCTGTCAGACGTGACGCAGCGGCACGCCCAGGGCCAGGCTGCACCCCGGCCTGGTCCGGCTGGCACATGACTGGCGTTCAGTCAGCCGTGTACTGCAGTGTAGCCGTGCTGGGGGGGGGGGGGGGGGTCCGGCTGTCACAAGACTGCGTTCAGTCAGCCGTGTACTGCAGTGTAGCCGTGATGGGGGGGGGGGGGTCCGGCTGTCACATGACTGCGTTCAGTCAGCCGTGTACTGCAGTGTAGCCGCGATGGGGGGGGGGGGGGGGGGTCCGGCTGTCACAAGACTGCGTTCAGTCAGCCGTGTACTGCAGTGTAGCCGTGATGGGGGGGGGGGGGTCCGGCTGTCACATGACTGCGTTCAGTCAGCCGTGTACTGCAGTGTAGCCGTGATGGGGGGGGGGGGGGTCCGGCTGTCACATGACTGCGTTTAGTCAGCCGTGTACTGCAGTGTAGCCGTGATGGGGGGGGGGGGGGAGGTCCGGCTGTCACATGACTGCGTTTAGTCAGCCGTGTACTGCAGTGTAGCCGTGATGGGGGGGGGGGGGGCGTCCGGCTGTCCCATGACTGCGTCCAGTCAGCCGTGTACTGCATTGTAGCCGTGATGGGGGGGGGGGGGGGGGTCCGCGTCCAGTCAGCCGTGTACTGCAGTGTAGCCGTGATGGGGGGGGGGGGTCCGGCTGTCACATGACTGCGTCCAGTCAGCCGTGTACTGCAGTGTAGCCGTGCTGGGGGGGGGGGGGGGGGATTTGTCTGTTGTACACATGGTCCCCGCCGGAACGCTGTGGGAATATACCAGAGGCTAGTATTGCTTGAGTAGGTATCTGTGGTGTCTGACAAAATGGACGAGTTTAAATAGATCGTAAACGTGTGTATATCCTATTGTTTGTAACTGTATTGGTTAAGTAAGACTTTAGCGTCATACTTTGTTCGTTACTTTTACTCAGATATAACAGTTAGTTTTATATTTTTCGAAGTTTTCAGGAGTATTAAGGTGTAAAAACAAATATTTCAGCGCTCATTGTGGCGCCTTCCTCAGTGAGTGCAAGGTACCTTTTTTCTAGGTCAACAGAATAATGAGCATTTTCACGCGATGAATAAAATGGTTAGGACTTTCATTAAGAAATAAAATAATGTGCCTAAATTGATTATAAAAACACAAGACTAACGCCAACATTCACCCGCCAAAATAAAAGCATAACACACACGCACACACACACACAAACAATACTACGCAACATAAACACCCGATGATACGCAACCGAATATCTAGATTACACATGATTAGACTTATATCGAGTTTTAGCAACCGTATATAACTAGCGACCATTTTTCCAGACTATGTCCCATATGGGGCTCAAATGAACATTTCCAACGTCGAGGTTGATCGAAGGGCGCGACTATCGAATCTCTATAGCCTCCCGGAACTTCCTTCTCTTCCAGTGACCAGGTTGTACACTGACCAGTCATGACTGCGTTCCGGGAGGTTCCATGACTAAATTCCGGGAGGCTATAGAGATTCGACAGTCGCGTCCTTCGATCAACCTCGATTTGAAAACTTCGAAAAATATAAAACTAACTGTATTGGTGTTTGGTATAAGTTCATGACAGTGACTGGACGTTGTTCAGAGCACTATGCGGACTCTGAGTGTCTTGCGGCGCAGTTTGTTCATCACAACTCCGCTCAGATAAGAATGGTATGTGTATTCAATGAGATAACTTTTTGAAAGGTCTATGTGGACCGATACTTCACTGAACCTCTATTAAAAAGTAGGCGTCCAATGATAACGACTTCTTAACGAATCAGGGATAAAGGACACTTTCCTGTACGTCTTTAAAAGTATCCAGAGGAAATAATTACTCGAGATAAAGATATTGCTCCGGGATTCTTGGTTTACATGACTGCGGCCACGATAGAAGGAAGATATTAACTGCCCGGAAATGTGCATTACCAACATTTTATATATTTACGGAAAGCCGTCGAGGTGTTATCACTTGTCATCATATCCAGTCGACAAACACGATCACGTTCACGTCTGTGTAACTAGAAACGGGCGTGTCAAAGTTCGCGATATCTGGTGTTACGGCCGCCGTTAAGATACGGCTGCGAGTGTCCACAAGACCCAGGCCGGCGCCCCGGCACAGCGGTGTGGCCAGAGCCGAACACTGCCGCCAACATTTTACCGGCTGAACATTATTCTCCCACACGACACGTCCGTTTACTGCGCTGTCTGCGTGGCCGGCTGCGGCTGCGGCTGCGGCTGCGGCTGCGGTCGGCCGGCGGCGGCGGCGGCGGCCTGGAATAGCATCAGGGTCGGGTCACGTTTGTTGACTGCGGGCCGACTGGGCCGCTGCGTCGGTCGGTGGCGGCCCGGGCCGCGCCGCGGTGGCGCCGCTCTGCCTCACGTGCTGACGGCGCCGGCGACACGGCGGCGGCGGTATCACCGGCGGGTGACGCCGCCGTGACGCCGCCGCCCGGCACCGCGCCCCGGTCAGGGTCACGCGGCCGCACGTGCTGTTGCTGCGTGACGCGTCACGCGCCGCCCGCCGGTGTGACCCCGGCCGTGACGGGACGCTGCCTTCACCGCTGTATCGTCGCTAACGCGGACCTCGGTGCTGGTGCAGGGAGGATGGACGCAGCTGTACAGAAACACGTCCCTCGTGTCGCGTCAACACAGCTGTGCCAGTGCATGTGTCGCGTCCTGAGGTGGCTGGGCGTGTGGCGGGCTGCAGCGAGTACTACGCATGTGTGGCACACTATGACCCAGATTCTTTGTTTGGGTTTGGTTCTGACATTGGAGGCGGCGTCGGGTATGTGTGGGACGCTCCGGGTCGATTTAAAACCGTGGCGTCCGCGGTGGATTTAGACGTGACCTTTGGGACAGTTTTAGCCATGGACTTCAGAATGACTGTCGACACGACACTTGGCACAAGTGCTCAGGGAATGTCAGTTCCGGCTGCTAAAAGGCCGCATTTAAGGTATAATACTGGCTGGTCGCTAGCGAAGCACTGGCGGAGAGTGGGTGGCCACTGGCCAGGGTCGTGCGGCTGCTCCTCGACCCAGCGGCGCTCGGCAACACCAGTGCCGCGGAGCTATCTCTCGTGACAGCTCAGGGATTATGCCATGCCGCGGCGGAGGAGCCCAGTGCAGTGCGGATACTCAGTCAGCGCTCGGCAACACCAGTGCCGCGCAGCTATCTCTCGTGACAGCTCAGGGATTATGCCATGCCGCGGCGGAGGAGCCCAGTGCAGTGCGGATACTCAGTCAGCGGCGCCACTGGGGTGAGCCAGTGTCCCATCTAATCTAGCTCAGAGCGTGCGTCGCGCGACAGCCGACAGGCCATCGTGGCACACCACCGCTGGCCTGACGCTGAGTTACGAGCTCACCAACGCACACTGAACACTCGCAGTCAGCTGTGGTCCGGTCAGCCGGCGGCGGCGGCGGCGGCGGTGGCAGCTGCGGGCTGACCCGGCTCACGGCGTGCGATAGCGGTACACGGCGCCGCGCAGAACCCAAACAAACGCCGCTATCTGGCTGGGGTCGCTGGCCGCTGGCGGCGGCTCGGGCTCGGCCCGGGCCGGCACAGAGCTGCCAAGACTGGCTGCCGGAGCGCGGGGCCGCGCTGTGACGCAGCAGCTTCTTGGCCGCCGCCCGCCGGTCGGACCAGGGTAACGACCCCGGTTCGGCCAGCCGTCTTACCTGCCGCCGATGGTATCAGCGCCCACACTATGTATGGACACAGCGGCCACGGGCCAGTGTTTGGCCTTGGACGGCGATCTAGTTATTCCAGTTTTAGGCGGCGGTACCTGAAACAAAGACACTATGTATAGCTGAGTTTGCGTTTGTCGTGTGCGTTGTTGCGAGGTCAGGTGTCATGTGTCGCAGGATGCAGAGCTGCTGTGTTCTTTGGGCCAGGCTGAGGTGGGCGGGTCACGTGTCCAGCATGTGACCGCGATTCTGGCCAGCATGGTCGACTCCCGGTGGTGAGGCGCCAAAACACCGAGTCGGGTTACTCCGCGATTAGGGGCTCCGTGCCTGTGTTTGTCAATCATTCCGGGCTTATCACACCTGATATCGCGATCCGCTGTTGATAGACGGGGATATTCCGGGAAGCGCAGCTGAGACGCTGCTGAAGCGCACGTAAGGCTTACGGAGGGCAGCTCTCCGGCGGCCCTTCACCGCGTGTTTCCCGGCGGGAAGGGAGCCGGAATGTGTCTGGCTGATGCCCCGTCCTCTCACCTGGTCCGCCCACACACCCGTTGTGGCACATTCCGAACGGTGTCCGTCCTGGGTCGGCCCGGGATTGCAGGAAGCCGGCCGCACAGGACGACCCGCGAGCCGGTGAAAGGCACAGAAGCGGACATAACTGCCCGATGACGCGCCGCCGTCATTTGCAACACCACGGAGCCTCGGGGCAGGATCCCACGGCCGCCGGTACCGCTGCTTCCGGCGCCCAGCGCGGTTCCCATGGGCGGCCCTTACGAGGACAGCGCTCCGCGGCTTTACTGAATTGGACCGGCCTCTCCTTTGTGTGCAAACTGCAGTGCGTCGTCACGACGGAGAAAGCGGCCAAGTTGCAAAAACGTCCGCCTGTGACGCGCGCGCGCGCGTGGCAATTTCACTAATTACACGCTTTGTCAGCGGTGGAAATATGGGCGGTTCACGCAGTTTCCTTTGTCTCGGCGTTCACAGTGAGCAGCGTGCGTGGCTGTCAGGAGCTTGATTACCTCCTCGTTGGCCTGTCATTGGGCCGATGCCCTCAGAAGAGTGGTTAGTCTGTACGCCGCGTCTGTCCACTATAGTGCGTCCAGTAGCAGACTAATGCTTATATGCATACCGTGCGAACGAGCAGGAATTTTCATTTTAGCGCGGCGCGGCGCCGTGCTGGGTGCTCAGCGCGGTCCTCTCTTTGTGATGCAAGCGGCCGATGACCGCGCTGACCTTCGACGTTCATTTCTGTCGTGGCCGCCACGGCCGGGGTTCGCCGGGGTTCGGGCCGGGCCGGGCCAGGCAGGGTGGCGGCGGCTCACGTGTTTGGCGCGTCCGGTATTGCCCCGCTGACGTCATCACTGCCCGGTGGCTGCCAAAGCTGACACAGGGCAGCCTTGGGCGGCGAGGTCGTGTTGCGATGCAGCCCGGATCGCCGCTCGGCCAGCCAGCGCGTCCCGGACTTCCTCCCGGAGTCGGTGTTACGGTCAGCTGATCACGGAGTCCGGTCCGCCGGGCAACGCGTCCCGGACTTCCTCCCGGAGTCGGTGAGTTGCGGTCAGCTGACCAGCGAGTCCGCTCGGCCGGCTCGCATGCCGCTCCTGCTGACGGTATCTCGGCAGCCGCTCTTTGTTGGCCCCTGATCCGGCGCCGATCCGGTCCCAATGATACGGCTGGTTTGTTGGCAGGCATATTCTCTGTGTGTGTACCAGCCGCAGCCCGTGTCAGCCAACACCACAGAGTCGGCGTGTGGTGTTGGCCGGCCAGCCCCGAGGCCGGCCGCTATCAGCTGTTATCAGCCGCAGCCCGTGTCAGCCAACACCACAGAGTCGGCGTGTGGTGTTGGCCGGCCAGCCCCGAGGCCGGCCGCTATCAGCTGTTACCAGCCGCAGCCCGTGTCAGCCAACACCACAGAGCCGGCGTGTGGTGTTGGCCGGCCAGCCCCGAGGCCGGCCGCTATCAGCTGTTACCAGCCGCAGCCCGTGTCAGCCAACACCACAGAGTCGGCGTGTGGTGTTGGCCGGCCAGCCCCGAGGCCGGCCGCTATCAGCTGTTATCAGCCGCAGCCCGTGTCAGCCAACACCACAGAGTCGGCGTGTGGTGTTGGCCGGCCAGCCCCGAGGCCGGCCGCTATCAGCTGTTATCAGCCGCAGCCCGTGTCAGCCAACACCACAGAGTCGGCGTGTGGTGTTGGCCGGCCAGCCCCGAGGCCGGCCGCTATCAGCTGTTACCAGCCGCAGCCCGTGTCAGCCAACACCACAGAGTCGGCGTGTGGTGTTGGCCGGCCAGCCCCGAGGCCGGCCGCTATCAGCTGTTATCAGCCGCAGCCCGTGTCAGCCAACACCACAGAGTCGGCGCGTGGTGTTGGCCGGCCAGCCCCGAGGCCGGCCGCTATCAGCTGTTATCAGCCTCAGCCCGTGTCAGCCAACACCACAGAGTCGGCGCGTGGTGTTGGCCGGCCAGCCCCGAGGCCGGCCGCTATCAGCTGTTATCAGCCGCAGCCCGTGTCAGCCAACACCACAGAGTCGGCGTGTGGTGTTGGCCGGCCAGCCCCGAGGCCGGCCGCTATCAGCTGTTTTTGGAAAGTCTGTATTTGTGCCACGACCTGAGTGCGTGCCGGCTATCTGGCGCGTGCGGCGATAGCGGACCCGTCACGATAGCGAGACGGGAGACTTTCGCCGAAGGAGCGCTGCGCAGTGGCGGAGCCGGCTGAAATCTCGTGCCGCCGACGGGACAATGCCATATCGCGATGAAGCCACACGGCACGGAGGTCCCTATCGCGACCGCGATCCGCAGATATATAGGGCACACTTGCGCTCCCGATCAGTCACGAAACGTGACGATCACGGAACGTGACGATCACGAAACGTGGCCTAACCCGCGACGCCGGCGCCGTATAAGAGCACTACAGTTGTACTCGAGTCTGAAATCCTCATCGGTGGCAACCGGTGAACACGGCCCGGTCCCGTTCGTGTCACGCAGCTGTCATATTGTGTCCCCCACCGCCGCCGCCCCACGAGCCGGCCGCGCCCGTGTGGGAGCTTAGCACCGAGTCGCTACGCGTGAGGCCGGTCAGGGCTGCGTTGACGGCCGTGTAACTGGTGACGGGCTGCGTCTGACAAGGCCGGGTCGCGTGTGTCGCGGCGTGTCGGCCGGGTCGCCGCTGTCGTCCTGCGTCGGCGTCGACAGGTGGGACGCGTGCTGCGCTGTGTCGGCGACAGGTCGCGCGGCGCGTGGCCGCGCCGATGTCTGACCGCGGCGCGGGTCGCAAGCCGCAGTCGGCGGCGGGGCGAGTAACAAGCATCACGCTTTGAGACGCGCGCTCTCGTGACGCGGGATTTGCTGATCTCCGAAGCAGCTAGAATGTGTGTGTACGTCGTATGGCCAGCGGCGGTGCGATGCCCGAGCATCAGGTACAACGCCTACCTGTGTCTGCTGCAGGTATGGCCGCATTGTAGTCTGGTGTTGGTCTGACGGGGACCTCTCCCGGCTCCAGGTATGACCGGACCGTGGTCGGTTGGTCAGGGGTCGGTATGTTGGGCCGTGCTGCCGTCGCGTTACCGGCCAGGTGTATGTGTTCCCATGTTAGTCGACCTCGGCGGCCGACTTGGAATCGACCGGGCGTTTCATTTCGGCGGCCGGCACTGTTATTCCTCCGGCGTTTGTGTATGGTAGCGGCCGCCGTTTGTTGGCAGTTGCCACCGCCGAACTTATCAGTTGTCACCGCCAACCTTATCAGTTGCCACCGCCATCACCTTGTGTTTGGGTGGTGCGCTGGATTCCAGAAGTCCAAAGGCCTGCCGGACACTTCACTTTTGCCGATCTCGGCGCCAGTCTTGAAAGGGGAGATAGCGCCGCTGATGAGGGAGGGGCCGCTTTCTGTTATCAAATCCATGGGACCATCACGTTATCTAACTCAGGGGGACGCGCGTCGCTCCTCGTTATCTAACCCCCTGCTGCGTCCATGTGTGGTCGGTAGCGGGGGCTACCAGACGTGTAAAGTCCAGCAGACAACCTTCACCACCTCCGGGTGCCGGCCCTGCAGGGGAGCGGCGCCGCTGATTACCAGGGGGGCGCTCCCCTAATCTTATCGGCTGCGCGGGTCATTAGCCAGGGGTGTAAGTGCCCTGAGGTCTCCAGTAGCCCCTCCGGTGGCTTCTGAGTGCCCGCGTAGCAGCACGTCAGTCTCTGGTCGACTGTGGCGGTGTGACGGCCAGTCTTGATCGCTTCACTGTCGAAGTTCTCCTGTCGCTAGCGACGTTCGACTGAGTCTGTGCCTTTGGACTGAGTGTGCTGAGAGTGTCTCCTGTGGTGAGAGCTGCCGCACCGGTCATGACTCGGCCGCGTCAGCGTCGCTCCCGGCGGCTGCGCTGGAACCGCGACGTCCCGGAGCTAGGAAGGCGGAACGCCGTGCCGAAGTCGGGATGGCAGCGCGCTGCTCCCGCGCCAGGGCGGCAGCGCGTCCTCCCACAGCCAGACCGGCTCGCCGTCTTCCGGAAGCCGGCGTACGTGGGCTACATGCGACTGAGTATACCGGTGCTGCCACAGCCGGCCGACTGGAGCTGGCCATCAGCGCCGCTGCCGCCGCAGATCCCCGGCTGGGTGTGTGTCGGGGTCCGGCCGACCTACACCCTGTCCTGTGTGTACGGCTGCGGCGGCTGCCGTCGCCCGGTGCTGCGCTGCTGCGGGGCCGTCAAGTCGCGATGTCTCGCCTGCGGCGCTGCCGTCTTCAGAAGAGATCAGGTGGCGGAGCGGTGCGCCGCCGCCGGCCCGTTCTGCTTCAGGTCGGCGGTATCTGGCCAGTGGTCAGGTCGGCGGTATTTGGTCAGTGGTCGGTCAGTGGTCGGTCGGTGGTATCTGGTCGGCGGTATCAGGTCGGCGGTATCTGGTCAGTGGTATCTGGTCGGCGGTATCTGGTCAGTGGTATCTGGTCGGCGGTATCTGGTCGGCGGTATCAGGTCGGCGGTATCTGGTCAGTGGTATCTGGTCGGCGGTATCTGGTCAGTGGTCAGGTGGGCGGTATCTGGTCTGTGGTCGGTCAGTGGTCGGTCAGCGGTATCAGGTCGGCGGTATCTGGTCAGTGGTCAGGTCAGTGGTCGGTCAGCGGTATCAGGTCGGCGGTATCTGGTCAGTGGTCAGGTCAGTGGTATCTGGTCAGCGGTATCAGGTCGGCGGTATCTGGTCAGTAGTGGGGTGCGTGTCGTGCCGGTGGGATAGCGGCACGTCTCACGGCCAGTCGTGTGGCGCGGCGTGCCCGCCGTCAGCTGCCGACTCTGAACACGGTCACGGCCGTTCTTTGTCGCTGGTGGCGCCGGCGCCGGTCACCGCTCCTTGTGCCGTCGGCGGCCACACAGAGCGGCGGTTTTGCCGTTTTTGCCGTTTTTCGCCGGCGGCCGCGGTGGACGGCCGCCAGGTTTAGTCGCTCAGTGTCTGCGCCGGCGGTTATCGCCGGCACGATGCCCGGTTCGGTCGGCTTGAGGTGGGAGGTGTTTCCACCGTCTCTGGCGCGTGCTGGACGCTCGCCAGACCCCGGTTTTTCGAAAGAGATGGGTGTGAAGTCGGCCGAAAGTAGCGCCAGAGATCGGTGCCGCTCGTCTTTGTTTAGATGAGGGAAATAAACGTGGGTCATTTGCTATTTTGAGCTTGTTTCCCCCAGCTTGGTGTTTTTAGAGCAGAATTTCGTGGCAACTGTACCCGGCACCTCCGCCTGAAAAGGGCGTCTCTGTATGGCTTCATCTGCGCATCGTGAATGATTTGGCCGTAACCTGGTTTGTTTTTTGTATGAGTGATTCGAATCTGTATGCTTTCCGTTCTGGAAGACCCTGTCCGTTCCGTGTTGTCTTCCCACGAGTGACATTGTTCAGCATAGTGTAAGCTGCCACGTGCTGACCTGTGTTGTTTCTGCCTTGTTTCAGGCGAGTGTCGCGCGCCCGAAAATCCCGGCAGACCTCGGTGGCAAGGTGCCCACTGCCATCCGGCAGCGGTACCTGGACCACTTCTGCACCGAGCTGCTCAAGGTCTACCCTGGCGATGAGGCGCAAGCGTATAGAAAGGTGAGAGCTCCGTGCGCTGTCGTGTGTTGACTTCCTGTCCTGGGTCTCCGCGGGCCTCCGCGGGCCTCCGCGGGCCTCCGCGGGTCTCCCCGGGGCCCGGACCACGGTGCACCGGCGCCGGCGATCGAAGCCGGCCGGCTGTTTGCAGGGACATGGCCTTGAACCGGGGGGGGGGGGGGGGGCGGCACGGGGTCGCTGCGTGTCGGTGCGGGCGGCATACGGCAACGCTCGCTTCCTGATAGCAGCGGCAGCAGCTGCTTTGTTCGGAGGGTTTGTGTGCGTGACCTCGTGCCGGTACGGCGCGGCGGGGGCGGGAACACTGAACGTGACGCTCCCTGCGGGAGGGGAGGGGTGTGGTGCTGTCAGAGTGCTGTTCAGTGTGCATGGTCCCTTCATGGTCCCTGCGGTTCGGCAGTCAACCGCAGGCTCTAAGTCCCGGCCCTGTGATCATGCAGCATGACTGGCAGGCGTCTTATGAACACTGAATGCCGCGATGCGCTACTTAACATGCAATTTCATCCTGCGGTCGCTTCGTACCGACCGCCGGAACCGCAGCTGACCGCAGCCGTGTGACGTCGTACCTTTCGACCCATCCCCACTTTCCGTTACCCCCACTGCTGCCGACCGCCGCAGCGCAGCCAACCGCAGGGTCGTGAACGCTGAACGACTCAGGTCAGGGAGGTGGGGACATTGGCCTATGGGGGAAGGTAGGGACACGGTCTACCCCGTGGAGAGCAGTGTGGGGGGGGGGGGGGTGGAGGGACTCGGCGGGTCTGGGAGGAGAGGTCGAGGCCCTCCCTGCTGCAGTGGAGGGATGTGCCCAGGCCTGGGATCTAGGGACGCTGTCTCGAGGGAGGGACTCGGCGGGTCAGAGCTGGCACGGGTGGACACGGCGCGGGCCGTGTGACGTGTGCCGTGACGGCCGTGACGGACGGCGCCGTGACGGCCGTGATGGATGTGAGCGGGCTGAACAGTAACGGCGGCCGGTCACGCGATGTGCCACTCTGCCGCCCGTCACCGGGACCCGGTCACCCGGGACGTCGCTCTGATCCACGCCTCAGGGGATCGGTTGGTGTGTGGGGGCGGGGAAGGGGGCGAAGACCACCGCCACGGGCCGCACCGGGGAGCAGTGGGGAGGGGACTGCCGCGGGCCGCGCCAGGTCAACTCGTCACCCTGACCTGAAACCCGTCCTGTCGTTCCATCACTCGGCGCTGCACCACTTTCGGTAGGAGGCCATGCCAGAATATGTATTAATATCTATCAGGTGCGGGCGAAATAATGTATATGTGGCTACGGTGGAGCAGCAGTCTGTATGCTGACATTTGGGGGCGACATGTACTCGCTGAACTGGGTGGTGGTCTGTTGATATTGAACTCAAAATGGCACATTGCCGAGCCGTGCATACTAGCTATGAATGTGCTGTGCCCGTTCCACCACCTGTACCGTGTGGCGAAGTCCAACGTTCAGCCTTCTTCCCCAGAGCCGGAGGCCCCCGTGTGTACCGGAGCCCCCGTGTGTACCGGAGCCCCGTGTGTACCGGAGCCCCGTGGGTACCGGAGCCCCGTGGGTACCGGAGCCCCGTGGGTACCGGAGCCCCCTTGTGTACCGGAGCCCCCCTGTGTACCGGAGCCCCCGTGTGTACCGGAGCCCCCTGTGTACCGGAGCCCCGTGTGTACCGGAGCCCCCCTGTGTACCGGAACCCCCCTGTGTACCGGAGTCCCCCTGTGTACCGGAGCCCCCTTGTGTACCGGAGCCCCGTGTGTACCGGAGCCTCCGTGTGTACCGGAGCCCCGGGTGTACCGGAGCCCCCGTTGTGTACCGGAGCCCCCTTGTGTACCGGAGCCCCCGTGTGTACCGGAGCCCCCTCGTGTGACCGGAGCCCCCGTGTGTACCGGAGCCCCCGTGCCTGACGTTCCGCTCTCCTGTCTCTGCTGTCCGCATCTGACCGCCTGCTCTCGTCTCGCCCGGCAGGCTCTGGAGGAGGAGCAGGTGGTTTACAGCCGCAGTCCATCCCGCCGCGTGTACGTCAACCTCTCGGTCGGCGCCGTCAAACGACTCCGCGATGCCGCCGCCCTCACAGCGTCCCAGAACGGTACATGGGTGTTACTGCCGCGCCGCACGCCGCTGGCCGATTTGAGCAACGTGGGCGGCTGGCCGTACGCCGTGCCGGCCGCCGCCGTCATGCACCCTCACCACCACTTCATGAATAATGTCTTCAACTTCGTGCCCCACCACGAGTTCTACTGCGGCCAGCTGTCCGCCACCGGCTACGGTAGGGCGCGGGCGCTGCTCGGCCGGCGCGGGCGCGGGCGGGGGCGGAACGGCGGCTAACGCGCGCCGGGCGTGTGTGCTGCTATGTCATGCCAGCAATGGCATATGTCACGGTGCTGTGTATGACATAGATATGAGGCTTACCTGCTCGCTTTTGTTCGTAGTTAGTTGCTTTTTGCATGCCTTTGTTCTCTTTTGCATCGTTCCACTCATTTATCGTGCATAGCTAGTTGCATAACACATATCACTCGATCGCGGAAATTTCAGCGTACGCTCTGCAAATGCGTGCGTTCGGCATTCGGTAGCCCTCTCAATGGCATTTCATAATTCGTGTTTATAAAACCAATAGCTCACAGCGCACGGTGCTTTGCCGCGCTTTTTGCTGTCATGAGTGTCCGTATCACACAACCTTGCATTTGAAACAAATATCGGTGCTAAAGTTAAATAGCTGCTGTAATTCTGCTGACAAATTTCACGGAGTCTCTAGATTTCTTGGAAAGCGCAACTGCTAACAAACAGAGTTAAATAAACGTCCATAAGACGTCAAAGTAATGATTGCGTGGGCTCTCCAAATTTACCAGACATGATTAACTGCCCAAATTGCTTTAAACTGTAACTAAGCTGCTTTGGATTTCTCCTCCTTTGTTTGTTGTTGCATGATACCTCTGTCGCCCCCCCCCCCCCCCCTGTCCTGTCTGTGGATCACCAGGTCTGATGGTGTCAGTGGTGTGTGCCCGGTGCCCTGTACAGGTGGTGCAAAGTATAGCCCCACCACTCATCTATTGTACGTAGCCGGCTGTGGCATGACTCATCACCCTAGATACAGCCGGGCCATACAGGCGTAGGACACTTCTTCAGCGCTGTTTTGTTAGCTTCTGTCAGGCTTTTCTGTTAGTTGTTTTTCTGCTACCTCTGATCTTCGCACAGCTGTTAGTTAGTGTACACTGCACAGCGGACTCGGCGCTTCCCTGCCTCGGCTCGGACTCGGCGTTTCCCTGTCTCGGCTCGGTCTCGGCGCTTCCCTGTCTCGGCTCGGTCTCGGCGCTTCCTGCCTCGGCTCGGACTCGGCGTTTCCCTGTCTCGGCTCGGTCTCGGCGCTTCCCTGTCTCGGCTCGGTCTCGGCGCTTCCCTGCCTCGGCTCGGACTCGGCGTTTCCCTGTCTCGGCTCGAACTCGGCGTTTCCCTGTCTCGGCTCGGTCTCGGCGTTTCCCTGTCTCGGCTCGGTCTCGGCGCTTCCCTGTCTCGGCTCGGTCTCGGCTCGGTCTCGTCTCGGCGTTTCCCTGTCTCTGCTCGGTCTCGGCGCTTCCCTGTCTCGGCTCGGTCTCGGCGCTTCCCTGTCTGTACGCCCTGGTGTGGGCTGTGTTGTCGTCTGCTCTGGTGCATGGTTTGCTGTGGGCGTGCTGGGCGTGAGCTGTGGAGTGAGTCTCGGCTCCCGTCTGGCTCCGGTCCGCCGCCGTGGCCTGACGCCGGGACTGCCTCCGCCGCCTCCGCCACCGCCGCCACCGCCGCCAGTGGGAAAGAGAGGCATATATGTCGCCCTCCCCCCCCCCCCCCCCCCCCCCCTCCCCCAGAAGAAGTGCGAGTATCGGTATTGTGCGGTGGTCGCCGTCGTAGCTAACCTCTCTGTACATGGTGTTGTTACTACTGCTGATTATCGTGCGAAGTCTTTGATTCAGATCCCTTTCATCCTCCAGGCTGCCGGTCCTTCATCCTCTGTCACGCCCACGTTAACCCGGGTCTGGTGGTCGCTGGTGGCCACCGGACATGTAGTGGCCCTCGAGCCGCCCCCCGGGAGTGGTGGCCGCCTTCATGGCTTGGACGCTCCTCGCAGCTTCGCCCTGCGGGGAAGGACCCTGTAAGTCCATGGACGGTTGCCCGTTCGGCGTTCCATTTAGACCCACTTTACCCCTTCTCCTTCGTCCCATGGCTGCGCAATGGTCCGAGCGGACCGAAGCGGCCTTATCCCAACCAAACCAAAGTCTGATTGCCCTGGTGGCGGCAGCCGGTACTGACAGTTGTCCCTCCTCCCGACAGGCGGCGTTGCGGTTGCGAACCGGACCGTGTCGCACCTGGACGTGCTGGCCGGCCGAGGCGGCGCCACCGGCTCCTGGAGCATCGAGCGCAGTAAGAAGGCCGACGAGGCCTCGTGGACGCCGGCAGAGCTGTACGCCCGCATCACAAAGTACGTGCTGACGGAGGAGCAGCTGGATAAGAACGGCTTCCCCCGTCCGGACCCGCTGGGCCGGCCTGGCCGCGCCCACCTGGTGCACGTGGACACCCGCTGCCGCATCACCCGCGCCGGCGCCACCTACAGAGTGTGTCTGCGCTGCGCCCGGACGTACGAGGTGTCGGCGGAGGGGGAGCAGGTGGTGCCCAACTCGTGCTCCTACCACTGGGGACGGGCCTACACGCACAGAGGTGAGAGCTGGACCGACGACGAGCGGGGATGGGAGGTGGGGGTGAGGGAGATCAGCATAGGACTAGCACGTGTGATAGTGTGGGGACTCGGTATTGGGGTGGCTTGTGCTCCGGCTGATGTTTATTTTTGGAAAAAGGTCACCAGAACATGAAGGTTTGTAAATAATTTATCTCTGGCTTCGAATTCACCCACGGGCATTGTCTTAAAAAGCTTATCTGAAGCTATCCTACTATACGCATGTTTTTGGTGGTCACTTCCTAATTGACATATCATGAGCGGTCATGCTGGATTGCATGTGACGTTTGTATCGCTGCGTACCAGGAGTGCTGTCCGACTGCCTCGCTGTCCGACTGTCTCGCTGTCCGACTGTCTCGCTGTCCGACTGTCTCGCTGTCCGACTGTCTCGCTGTCCGACTGCCTCGCTGTCCGACTGCCTCGCTGTCCGACTGCCTCGCTGTCCGACTGCCTCGCTGTCCGACTGCCTCGCTGTTAGACTGCCTCGCTGTCCGACTGGCTCGCTGTCCGACTGCCTCGCTGTCCGACTGCCTCGCTGTCCGACTGCCTCGCTGTTAGACTGGCTCGCTGTCCGACTGCCTCGCTGTGACCAGCCGTCTGAGCCGGTCCCCACTCTGCTATCACTCGGCAGGAATCTCGAAGTACCGCTGCTGTAGCCAGGTGGCGCCGGCCGACTCCTGCTGCTACGGCGAAGGTCACGTCTCGGACAACTTCGACCCGGACAACCTGATCGGCTACATGGCCACCATGGACAAGCCCGGTACGTTCGCTGACAGAGCGATGGGGGGGGGGGGGGTATCCTGGACTGTTTCCGCCGTCCAGCAGAAGGCGTGGGACAGTAGAACGGCTGGAACTCTGTCTGGGTCGGCCGTTTTGTCTGTCTCATCTGTAATATTGAAATTAATGTCAGCTCTAAAGATGTCTTATAAGGTCACCTTGAAAATTATGTAAACAGTTTAAACGTAAATATAAATTAAAAGTAAATATTTAAACGGTTGTTAGCTAGTTTGTTGGTCTGTCTGGGCGGACATATCCGTGAATGGTCTTCCCGTGCGCAGAGTGATCCGGGCTTCATTTATGTCATGTGGCCCTGACTCTTTCCGTGTCGCACCGGGCATCCTGACCCTTGTCCTGCCGTAGCCCGTAGCCCTGACCCCTGTCGTATCCCGTAGCCCTGACCCCTGTCGTATCCCGTAGCCCTGACCCCTGTCGTATCCCGTAGCCCTGACCCCTGTCGTATCCCGTAGCCCTGACCCCTGTCGTATCCCGTAGCCCTGACCCCTGTCGTACCCCGTAGCCCTGACCCCTGTCGTACCCCGTAGCCCTGACCCCTGTCGTACCCCGTAGCCCTGACCCCCGGTGTGCCGCGCCGCCCTGACGTTTTTTGTGCCCTGTGACCCGCAGACCCGGAGGACGGTAACCACGGCGTGTTCGCTCTGGACTGCGAGATGAGCTACACCACGCAGGGCTGCGAGCTGACGCGCGTCACCGTCGTCAACTCCGGCGGCGACACGGTGTACGAGACGATCGTCAAGCCAGACAGCCCCATCATCGACTACAATACCAGGTATGTGCTGAACAGGGGACCAGAGGCGACCACTGTCTGTCTTTTCTGGCATAAAGAGAAAAAAAGGCAGCTAACATTGCGGATTTTTGGTGTGTAAAACTTGTTACAAAAGTCTGAAACTCCGAAGCTCACGTAATTAACTTACGTTGTGCGAACCGGCTGTGGCGGCTGGCGGTCACTGTAGTTATCGAGTCTCGCACTAGATGGCAGCAGGACAGCTGCGGATTTGTCGGGGGACAGTTCCTGACCCTGTGCGTGTCTGTGGGTCGGCAGGTTCAGCGGGATCAAGGAGAGTGACATGGAGGGCGTCACCGTCACCATCCGGGACGTGCAGGCCGTGCTGCTCAGCATGTTCAGCAGAAAGACCATCCTGATCGGCCACTCGCTCGAGAGCGACTTCAAGGCGCTGAAGGTAATGGTCCAAACAGCCGGCTGTCAAGCACATGTCAACTGATCAACAACTCTTGCAGTGGCTGGAAGTAGCTGGCAGTGAACGCTGCTGGTTTATTGTTATTAGCTCCACTATTCGGCATGTACGCGATATACGCAAGCGGTTATCGCCGACATAGATCTATTTGTGTGTGTTGCCCGCCTGCCAGTCTGTCTGGCTGTCTGTCTGTCTGTCTGTCTGTCTGTCTGTCTGTCTGTCTGTCTGTCTGTCTGTCTGTCTGTCTGTCTGTCTGTCTGTCTGTCTGTCTGTCTGTCTGTCTGTATGTCTGTCTGTCTGTCTGTCTGTCTGTCTGTCTGTCTGTCTGTCTGTCTGTCTGTCTGTCTGTCTGTCTGTCTGTCTGTCTGCCTGCCTGTCTGTCTGTCTGTCTGTCTGCCAGTCTGTATGCCAGTCTGTCTGTCTGTCTGTCTGTCTGTCTGTCTGTCTGTCTGTCTGTCTGTCTGTCTGTCTGTCTGTCTGTCTGTCTGTCTGTCTGTCTGTCTGTCTGTCTGTCTGTCTGTCTGTCTGTCTGTCTGTCTGTCTGTCTGTCTGTCTGTCTGTCTGTCTGTCTGTCTGTCTGTCTGTCTGTCTGTCTGTCTGTCTGTCTGTCTGTCTGTCTGTCTGTCTGTCTGTCTGTCTGTCTGTCTGTCTGTATCTGACGTATCCCTGTCGCTGCGTTACAGTTGATCCACCCGACGGTGGCCGACACTAGTGTGGCGTTCCCGCACAAGAACGGCCCGCCGTTGAAGCGCGGTCTGAAAATGCTCTGCCAGGAGTACCTGAAACGCTTCATCCAGGACGACGGTGAGTCGAGGGAAATAGAGGGCGCTGTGTGCAGCGGAGGGATGGGGCTGACCCGTATCGTCTCGAAACACTCACCGGTTTCAGTTACTCGTAGTTGTTGATGGCCTCTAATTTGGTTCTATGATTGATACGTTTGTCCCATTCAAAACTTGCGTTTATGCTGTGAGATTTTAACTTGACTTCAATGGCTGATGGGTTTAGTGAGTGATTTTCTGCATGTGTTCCTGGCGCTCGACCGGCCGGGATAGCCGTGTTACCTGACCGGTGCCCTGACTAACCTGCGCGCCGTCTCTCCGCCTGCAGTCGGAGGTCACGACAGCGCCGAGGACGCCATCTCGGCCATGGATCTGCTGATGTGGCGGCTGCGGGAGGACTCGAAACTGCTGCGGTGAGCGGTCCGCCGCCCCCGCCCCCGCCCGGGAGCGGTCCGCTCGGCCGGCCGACCCGGCACTCAGGCCAGTGGCGGCCCAGCACCGCCGTGAGAGGCAGCGGCACGCCGAGCGAGAGGAGTGGCTGTATTTATTGGGCGCGTGAGGGCTGAGCGCTCAAAGCCTCAACGTACAAAGCATTCCATTGTCCAGCGTGTTTTGTAACCAATGTCCGTTCATGTATGCTGTGTGTGTGTGCGGGGCGGGAAGATCGGTGTCGGCGGACGCCCGGTCCCCGAGCCAGAACGGCTGTGCTGCTCCGTGTCCTGTTCTGTCGTGTTGAGAGTGATGTGATATAGTGTTTGTGTATATAATATTTACTCGCATCTCGGTCACGCATCAGCAGCCGCCAGCCGGAGTGGCACAATACATTCATCGCCAGTCACGAGTTTGGCGGGATTAAAGCGGAGGTGGCGGAAGTGAGAAGTGAATGGCTGCCGCACGGGGGACGCATGTCGATTTTCAACTAACGTGATACTAGTGGAATTAGCAATATACGCATTATACAACCATACGAGTCGTCTTCACACCAAGGTATCTTACATTGAAGGGTGTGAAGATAAGCTCCGTTTGTAGTATCATTACACGCGCGTCAAAAATAAACCAGATGTTCATTAGTTGACGCCGGCTTACTTTTTAGACCAGGGGAAAAGGCCTAGGTCAACAAGCAGGCGATGCTTGCCACCAATCGCCGGCCCTGTCGGCTAATCTGGGATCTGAGCCGCGCGCCGCGTGCGTGCCGTGCGGGGCCGCCAAGCCGCAGACGTCACCGCAGCACCCGACCCTCACCCCCCCCCCCCCCCGACTCTGCAGCGCCCCTCCTGCCCTCCCTCCACGCCCCGCTCCGGCCGGCCCCAGCCAGGGCGGGTTGTGCCGCCGGCGGGGTCAGTCTTAGCCGGCCCCTCGAACCGCAAGCACCGTCCTCGAGCCTCGACCGCCTCCGCGCCACCACTGCCGTCACCGCTACACTGCAGCCATGTCTTGCTGGTCGGAGAACTACCACTTCATCAAGGAAGTGTACGACTTCCGCGTGGAGGAGATGAACAAGTGGATGGATGCGCTGGAGGAGAGCAGCAAGAAGCTCATCACCAACAAAGTCTACACGTCCCGAGAGTTTCGCCGCATGCGAGACCAGTTCAGGGTGAGTGTTGTCGCGTGAGATACCAGTTCAGAGTGAGTGCTGCCGCATGAGAGACCAGTTCACCCACCCTGCTTCTTTCCGCCGTGGCAAAGTGGGATGTCGCTAAGGATTCGCTGAGGGTTGGCACACCGACTCGTGCTAAGCATTTGCTAAAGACTGGCATGCGATCTGTGGTGACGGTCGTTGTCATGCTGGTACATGAGGCCCGTGGGGGAGAGGGGGGGGGGGGGGGCTGTGCCGAGGCTTTGCGAAACGTAAAGCTTTGACTAAATTCTGCTGTTGAACAGTGATTGCGTGAAAAGATGATGTCATAGATCCAAATCCACGCAACAGACTGCTTATCAAACGTCCACACCCCGCAAACCCATCGTAGCAAAAGCTTCGGACTACATTAATAAAAGTGTTTTACAAGGAGCGCCTCGTTTCCGGAAGGCCGACTCAAGAATGCACACTGAGAAGGAAGGCTCTGCGCCCCAAACACTTACATTCTGTTTGTTCTTGTATTTGCCGATGAGCTATGCTATCATGCTATGCTGAGCTTATCGTCTTCTGCTTCTAAAAGGACGAGGCAAAAACCTGCGCGTGGGCTCAATGGTTACACCTGCAGGACAGATTGGCATCTGCTTTAATTCATCATGCAAAATTATGCGACTATTTCATCGAATTTTTGATCAAGTGTTGTCTGAGTGTTGGGTCGGATAAGACTTCTTAGAATATATGTTGTATTTAGGTGCTTCCACAAAGTGTTTTTTTTTTCTCAGCAACCACGTCGATGAACATGTAATACACAAATGTGTAAAACTATGCATAGAATAGCATACGACACGTTGCGAGACAAGTTAACATTCACCTGCTTGACAGGAAGAGGTCAGGACAGATTTAAAAGCACCGCTGTGCTGCTCTCGGCGGCTGACGCACGCACCTCTGCGGGCAGCCTGTTCCATGCATTCGATGCGCGAAATACAAAAGAACGACGGCCAAACTCGGTTCGGACACGCGGCAGCTGCAGCAGCTCATCGGTAGTTGCTCGAGTGGGCAGTGTCACGAGTGGAGACTTCGGAGCGGCGAACTACACGCTCTCGCAGAATCTCCGGTGCACGAGTGGCTGTGAGGGTGTCTCGTATGAACATGACATCGCGTTCGCATATCAGGTGGTCGATTTTCGTCCATCCCAGCTCACGCAGCACGGGTGTCACTCGGTCACGGCACCCAATATTACTGACGATACGGGCGCCAAAGTGCGGAGCTTTCTGCACGCGGTGTTTCTGTGGCGCGGTGCAGCTTCCCCAGACGGGCAGGCAGTAACGCACATGGGGGAACACAAGTACTTCGATCAGCAGCTGTTTAGTTTCGGTGGGGAGACGGTATCTCATCCTGGCGAGTCCAACGAGAATACCGTAACAGCGGCGCACGATGGCCGATATCTGCGGCTCCCACGAGAGGTGCGAATCCACGGTGATGCCCAGAATATTTACGCTTTGTGACGGTTGTATATAACTGTTGCCAAAAGCGACTGAGAAATGCGGGTCAGTGATAAGCCGCCGCGACTTAATGATAATCATTTCGGTTTTGAGAGAGACAAGGATTAATTTTGAGACTATTTTGAGTGAATCAGTTATTTGCTATCGCCAGATTTGTCTCTATTCGTATTTTGAGCTCTGAAATGTTCAGGGGCAGATCAGTGTCAATAAACTGGGCGTCATCAGCGTACAAGATCATCTGTCCGCGTGAGATATGTGCTACGTCAGGTCGTTTGTAAAGACCAGGAAGAGTACTGGTCCGAGGATCGAACCCTGGACCACTCCATGAGCACTGGCGGATCCAGGGGGGACATCAGGGGCAAATTCCCTCCCCCACACACAGGATCTGAGGGGGGGATTCAATACAAGTATGCCCCCGCCCCCTCCCGTGCGTTCCTAATTTATCGTAAAATCGTAAAAATTGTCTTCGCAGCAGTCAAAATCCAGCTATTCACAGTCAAAAAACGGAAAATTTCGCGCCACTTCGCGGTATGACAACTTTCGCAATTGCTTACACAAATTTGGAAAATGGGAAAATTAATTCCAGAGTGTCTGGCAGAGGCTCTCCTTGGCGGTAATTACTGGCACTGGTGGATCCAGGGGCATCAGGGGCAAATTCCGGCCCCCCTCACAGGAATCTGGTAGGGGTATTCAATACAAGTATTCCCCCCCCACCCCGCGCGTTCCCTGCACTGAACGTGGACAACAATGATCTTAGGCGAAAACTTCATGAAAACGGAAGTTTTTTTCTCTCTCAAATGATTAAATTTGAAGTTTGTATGTATCCCTTTCTTGCAATGATAGACAAAACAGCGCACCTGATGCAATTCAAGCAGCCCCGGTGACACTTAACCCGCGCCCCGCTGGGGGGGGAGGGGGGGGGGGGAGAATATGCCCACCCCCTCCCGGATTTTCTCAATAACTTGAAAACTATGTTAGATATCAACGTCAAACTTTCAGTACCTGAGTCTGCATCAATTCTACGTCTTCTCACCAAATTCCAATGGAATGTATGTAGTATTGTGGGAGATAATGACGTTTAATGACGTCATGTCATGCTATTTTTGGTGGAAAAACTATAAATGTTTGAACAATCGTAGAAAATAGTGTTTCGAAGCAAATTGCAAAACAACGTCAAAAGAAAGAAATGACATTCTCTTCAAAATGGCTATCTCGGGTTTTCGCAATTTTGTGTTTTTGACTCCCAAAAATACGGTTCTTTCGGAAGCAAATCCGCTTTTTGGGGAGGGTGAATTTGAAAAGTGAATTTCGAATACAAAAATAAGGTGACCGGCCCAAATCCGCAGAGAGAAAAAAATGGGGGAATCTTTTTGCTTCAAAAAGATCCCCCCCCCCCCGCGGAGAGAGGCTGGATCCGCCAGTGTCCATGAGCCACATCAAGAACGCATCACATCACATCACATCACATCACATCGAGTCCATGAGTCACACAATTCCGCCCGGCAGCGACTGTGTGCCACCCCGCAGCCATGCACCAAACCACTCCGCATCGATGTCGTACCACCCCTGCAGCTTCTCCAGAAGACGGCCATGCTCAATGCTGTCGAACGCCTTTGATGTGTCGGCGGTGACCAGTGACGTCACCATGCCTCGAGGAATGGTGACGTCAGAATCCCGGCCTCGAGGTATCTGAATCGCTGAGATATACCGTGCCCACTGGGATAGGATTATTGTCATGAGTTGAATAATGTGGTACGGCTTATACTCCCGCGTGCCACAATAACTAGAACACTGAACTTCTCTGTGAAATCTTCGAAATATTAATAAAATTACGATGTGTGAAAGGCTTAAGTTAGACATGCAACATAACGATATTTGCAGTAGTGGCGTTAATGTTCTTTTTAAAGTTGAATTGTTAACCCGCGCAATGCAGCGGCTTTGCGCCGAACACGAACTGCAGGGGGGTGATTTCCGCTCCCCCCCCCCCCCCCCCCGAGAGCTCGAAAACTACGCTACGTAGCGAGAAGCGAAAAACGACATGTGATAGCTTGATATATGCTCTATCGAAAGTATTTCAGTATTGTTTTAGGTCAGGTCAAAATTGAGTTCACCAGAGGTTATCAAAGGTCACATTTTTCAGTTTTTCCTGTTTTAGGACATCGCTCCAGAAATTCCCATATATCTCAGAAACTATGCTAGTTAGAAACAAACGGAAAAAAAGCAGCCAGTGAAATTTTCAATCGGTTAAGTGTCCTCAAATTTGATCTCCGGTCAACATTCGAGGCTCCAGAGGTAAAAAAAGAAAACAAAATGCCGTTGTTTTGCTAAATTGTTTTTCGCTATTTACTTTTGACTTAATAAAGATAGCGGAAAACTGTTTACGCCATTGTGTTTATCTTGTCAAGGCACTTCGAATGATATACATGGTGACCTTGTTAAGTTAACTTTAAAAAAATGACATCAGGTCAAGGCAAAGTGGTGACCCAAGTAGGGCATGTTGCATATTGGAAGACGTGTCTCGACGAGACAAACACATTGATGTCTGTTTTACTTCTCTATCTTCATTATGTCGGGAGTTATAAAAAAGTGATGGTGATCTCGCATGACCTCAAATGACCTAATAAGGGTCACTGAACAAAACTTACACTTGGATCATCAAGAATATCCTATAATAACATGATCCAGAAGTAATTGGACTAATATCATGCATATCCTTGAAATAGGAAGCATTTGTATATTTCCCCATTTACTTATTATGGGGAGGTTACGAAATTGACCTGACCTTAGGTCACCGATATCAAAATTCCGAGATAAAAGAATTGTAAATACTTATGCCCTCATGACATCCTGTAAGTTTCAAACTGATCGGTGAAAAACTCTGGCTTTGGCACAACTGCAAACATTTTTGGAGGTGGGTCACTTAACCTGGTCTGGTGACCTGACCTGACATGACCCGATGTAATTTTTTGTTGCAAAGGGTGCGCAATTGATGTCCTAACAGGTGTGCTAAAACGCGGCGGCGCTGAGCGCCGCCGTTTTTTCGCTATCTTTGAAAAAACCTGAGGGGGGGGGCGGAAATCACCCGCGCACTGAAGGGAGGGGGAGGGGCGGGGCCTGCAGTGCCCGGGTTAAGTAAAACATCCTGCAAACTTTTATGGCATTGTAAAATGTTAGGGAAGCGCTTTTTTTATTTTGGATGATGTCTCCATTGTAACGTCGTACGGAAACTTTTGAGGTTATAATTAAGACGTGCAAGATAAAGCTGCTTGTGAAAAGATAAAAAAGTGGATATGCCTTAAAATCATCCATCTTTTACTCGCGCAATCTCATTTTCAATAGGATAATAATCATATTCTTGGCATTGGCATGGCCGGTATTCAGTGACCCTGCAGGGCACGTGACCCGGTATTCAGTGACCCTGCAGGGTACGTGACCCGGTATTCAGTGACCCTGCAGGGTACGTGACCCGGTATTCAGTGACCCTGCATGGCACGTGACCCGGTATTCAGTGACCCTGCAGGGCACGTGACCCGGTATTCAGTGACCCTGCAGGGCCGTGGCCCGGTATTCAGAGCAGTGTGCCACCGAGGCCGGTATTCAGAGCAGTGTGCCACCTCGGCCGGTATTCAGTCTGCACGGGCCGATCGGCACGGGCCTTGGCCGCCGTCCGGGGGCGTCGGCACGCCGCGGTAACCTATTGCATACCGGCGGCTGTTTATACTCTGCCGTGATGACCGCGGCGGCGGCGGCGAATGGTGATAGCTGGCGGGGTTGTCACGCAGCGGTGGCCAGTGGCCAGCTGACTGGAGTTGGGCAGTCGGTCGTGTATCTGCCGAAGCGGATAGGTAGAAGTTGCAAAAGGGATTGTCGCTTGCTTACCGATACGGGCCAAATATTATCTATTGAACATTCCGACAGTTTTCCTTTGCAAGACTTGTATTGGCTGAAATATTTGGAAAAACATATTAAGTTATGCGGTACAGCATGCATCAGGCATCCCTTTTGAGAGATATGTGGGCTGGAATAGGAACTGCTGAGCTATGCGGTACAGCATGCATCAGGCGTCCTACTGGAGAGACATCTATGGGCCGGATAGGAACTACTGAGCTATGCGGCACAGCATGTATCGGAAGTTATCTTTGAGAGACATCTCTTGGCTGGAATAGGAACTACTACGTGGGGCGGCACAGCATTCAACAGGCGTTATCTTTGAGACAGCTCTTGGTTGGAATATAAACTGCTGAGTTGTGCACATAGGCGTCGCCACGGGGGAGGGGGGGGGGGGGGGGGGACCTTCGGCTGGCGACCCCCTGAGATCGATACAGATCCGAGCTAATTTTAGGGTCGGAAAAATAGAGTAGGTTGATGAAGTCCATAGTCCAGGTTCACCCCGACGCCAAATACGCGTATTTTTTTAAAATATATTTCTTATTTCTAGTTTTTTTTTAAATCGCATTTTTTAGGAAGTTAACGTCTGCCAGACAGATTTTCCCCAACCTAAAAATACTGGCGACGCCAGTGGTTGTGCGGCACAGCATATACAAACATCATATAAACGGCACATCATACCAACCTCACTGCCCATTAAACGTCAAATGTCAGAAAGGGTTCGGAACTCCAATACTCACTCTCTCCTTCATACTCACATCGCGCTATACTAACAACATTCATGCATGTGATGTCCATCCAAGTTCTCGCCTCAATCCTGCACCTGATGCACATTGCACGGTAGGGGATCCTGTTGTGAGTCAGGCTGCTCTTCCAAATCCATCTACCTAATAAGAACGTTTGTGCGGACCAATGCACAAAATTATTTGCTTCACCAGCACATGTAATAAATAAATGTGGCATTACTGTGTAAATAATCGACGTGTGTACCTACTGATTCCAAAAACGGATCCCCTGATCCATAGATAACAGGAGACCTCCTGTTATATATCTAACAGAAGTTTAACAGGAGTATCCTGTTAAAATCTAACAGGAGTCTCCTGTTATCTATCCCTGATCCTATTTTAGGGTATGGATATCGGATCTAGTAATATTTGTTTTATTCATTTCAGAAGTTTGTAGTAAAATCCGTTGGGTTTTCTTGGGTTTTCTGGTCTGGCCCTTCCATAAGCCTGGAGAGGGCCCCTTGCCGGAAGGAGACCATCGAAGTCTGGGGAGCCCTCTATTGTTACGTGACGGTCCTCATGGCCGTATCCTGGATCCGCCAGTGGTTACGGTCAGCTTCTAACCCCGCTTTCTTGTCGCTGATCAACAGTACCAGTGTAAGATCCAGAAGCAGTTTGGTTGAGCTCTTCTGAGTGCCCACAGTCAGCTCCTGCCTTCTAACCGTATGTTTCCCTGTCGCCGAGCGCAGTACCAGTGTAAGATCCAGAAGCAGTTTGGTTGAGCTCTTCTGAGTGCCCACAGTCAGCTCCTGCCTTCTAACCGTATGTTTCCCTGTCGCCGAGCGCAGTACCAGTGTAAGAACCTGAAGCGCGAGGAGGTGAAACAGTGGCTGCAGGACATGCTGAAGCTGCTGAACCAGAAGTCGGACCAGAACCTGGAGGCGGAAAAGAAGCGTCTCGAGGCGCTGTCCCAGCGGCACGTCGATATGCTGCCCGGCATCGAGGAAAACATGCGCAAGGTTAGCAGGAAGGGATGGAGGAGGGTCACGGGGTAGATCAGTGAAGAGGAGACGAAAGGTTGTATGGGAGGTTGGAAGGATATGAGAGAGGAGTTATGTCGGAGGTCATGAGGAAATTGCTGTTTGTATGTTATCCACCCATCCCTGTACACCATACAGACAAAATTTGTGTTGTTCATCCTACTTATCTGTCAGAGTAGTGCGACATCATACATGTGTGTTCCTATAGGTGCCCGATGTTTCCCTTTTTGCACGTACCGTTTTGCACTGCCAGGTGGACGTGTACTCCCGCTGCTACCAGTACGTGGATGACATCACGCCCCTCGTCAAACTGTTGGAGGAGCTGCGCCGCAAGTCCACAGAGGAGGTGAGTCTTTCAAATCGCCGAGATGTTCGTGTCTCGTCTGTGTCAAATTCGCACATTGATCGGTATCATTTTGCATTCATTCCGGCGGGGTAACTTGACTTAAATGTTACAATGCCCGTATGAGACTCTGCTAATGGATACGTCGATCTATTATCAGTATTTCAACAATGCTTGAGATGATTTTGAAGAAAAAATCTGCTATCTGCCATGATGTGCATTTAAGTAAAATTGTAGTTTGTATGATGTGGTATGATTTTGTGTCATAAGTTTGAATAAACAGTGGCTATTCTCAGACTGCCTTTTATGCGAGTTACACTAATATTATTTCGTGTTTCGTAGCTTGAACAGAAAAAGGGCACTGTAGGCGGTCCTAAGGTGAGCTCTGCTGCTGCAACTTGTAAGGCGACTTTGAAGCGTGTTGGTTGCAGCATGCGTTATGATGTGTTGCTCAGTAGCAGTAGTTCAGCAGTGCGAGTGGCTAGTGTCGTTCACAGAGGTTTGATTTTCCTTCTAGTGGCTAAATAAAAACACATCACTGTATCGATGTGTAATTGAACATTATTTGCTGAGTAAGGAGGCTATAAACAACAACACTCATGCAAGATTTCGTGAGGAAGAAAAAAATCCGAACATGATAGATTCATGAAACTTCGAAGTCATTAATAAAACATTGCTAATTGCCATATTTGTGTTGTAATTTGTATGATAAAAATGAACAAAATATTATATGAGGTGTATGTTCTTATGAAGCAAATACAACCGTATACCCTGATCCGTAATAGGTTGTATCGCTGCCGTATTGTATTCGGCTTGTAACGATCAATAATCAAAAGCCATGCTGTTTTAGGATGTATATCCAACAGTAAGGTTTGTATTATAGTACGCCTTCCTTTCACGCAGATGCTCGTAGTTTAGAACCTAATGATGACCACTATCCACTAATGTAGTCAACCAAGTACCTAGAAGAAATATTGGAGCAGATTGCTATGTTGGTTTAGTTTGATTGACCTATTATAGTGTTTAAACGTCTCGCAAGCCAAGACGAGTGCCGAATGACGACGTTTAACGCCTGGGGATTGTCTCTGCTGTAGCTCCTGTCACACCATACTCGGGAAGCCGCACGCCTAGCTGGTGATGATGCTTCACTCAGCTGTCCCCTGTGAACGGTGGTCAGGAGACTCAGCACTGATCAGCTGGTCGGTCATGGTCGGCAGCAGTGGCTCGCAGGACCAGGTTGTGGCAGCAGTGGCTCGCAGAACCAGTTTGTGACCAGCACTAGGTGGTCAGGACAGAGCAGCTGGTCGGGCATGGTCGGCAGCGGTGGTTCGCAGGACCAGTTTGTGACCAGGAGTCAGCAATACAGGTTAGTGATCAGTCGGGCGCTGTTCTCCAATAGCACGTAAATAATTCCGTCCTTGTGTCAATGCATCAATGTATGCTGACAAATATTTCGCCTATTAGCCGTTTTCACGAAGGATTATATGCTGAAAAGTTTCTGAAATATTCTGGAAAGTTTTGAAAAACTATACAACTTTTACATGCGATTTTTGGCTAGAAATGTCCTTCATAATTTTGTAATATGTTGGTAAGAATAAAATATGTTGACAAAATTGCGGTTTGGTGGTGGCAGGTGGATTCTATAAGTATTGATAGAATCTTCCTGAAACTTTCAGGAAGATTTATCAATACTTATCTTGCTTATTACCACCAAAACCTCAATTGTGTCAACATATTTGATTCTTACCAACATATTACAAAATTATAAGGGACATTTCTAGCCAAAAATCGCATGTAAAAGTTATGTAGTTTAAAAAAAAATCAGAATCTTTCAGAAACTTTTCAGCGCAATAATCCTTCTTGAAAACGGCTATTATGAGAAACAGATGGGTTAAGTTCTATGCAAGGGAAATATTGTAATACAGTGTTTCTATCACCAACGTAATTATCAGCAAAACCATCTAACTTCTTGACGGAAACTCCTAATTATGAGGTCTTTACATTGTGAGTTGATAAGTGGCCAGCATATGTGGCTATGGCATATGACACGGGAAAGCTAACACATAGGTGGACGCGTTTCTTCATACAATACTTAATCAGCACCTTTGGACACGATATGAAATTATACACACCATACCATACACACCAATGTATACAACATACAGTGGGTATAATTTAATCTCGTATTCAAAGGTGCTGAAAAGTCTTTTATGACGAAACGCGTCCACCTATGTGTTAATTTCTCCGTGTCGTATGCCATAATTGTCTGGATATTAATACATATGTGGTCATATTTCACCGTCGACTAATTCATTGATGGTAGCAGCGTCGCCATGTGTGTCGGATCGCGTTACCATCGCTGCATTGAGTGACGGATCGCGTTACCATCGCTGCATTGAGTGACGGATCGCGTTACCATCGCTGCATTGTGTGTCGGATCGCGTTACCATCGCTGCATTGTGTGTCGGATCGCGTTACCATCGCTGCATTGAGTGACGGATTGCGTTACCATCGCTGCATTGAGTGACGGATTGCGTTACCATCGCTGCATTGAGTGACGGATCGCGTCACCATCGCTGCATTGTGTGACAGATCCACCCGGACAGCACGGAGCACGTGGCCTCGTTCATCGAGAACCAGGAGGCGTTGATCGCCAAGATCGAGGAGAAGCGCGGCGAGTTCGTGCAGCTGATAAAGCGCGGCAAGAAGCTGGAGGGACAGGCCGACTGTCCAGCATTCCTCATGGAGCAGGTCAAGGGACTCGACGAGCTCTTCAAAGACTCCGAGGAGAAGGCCAAGAAAAAGCTGGAGACTCACAAGCGTGAGTACCCGTCGGAGCAGTCTGGCTTTTAAGTAAAGTTGGTGTTATCTAATACATTATAAATAGGCCTTATATCATGTTCTTGGATACGTTACATAAGCACCGTCAACTAAATGAGTCGCCTAAAGTTTGCGTCCTGATATGCTGCCGATGAAGGGGGCCTTCCAACACTTATAATACATACTAAATCGGTGTTTATCACTTACCACTGGTAGGCTGTACCGCACTACCCTGATGTACGCTGTACCGCAGTACCCTGATGTACGCTGTACGCTGTACGCTGTACGCTGTACGCTGTACGTACGCCGCTGTTTCCGTCGCCTGCTTGTATGAATACAAATAATTAATTGACTCGTACGAATACGCGACCATGAACAAAAGGTGATTTAAAACATGTAAATATTGTGATTCTGAATAATATTGTGACCTCTGAACGGATGACATTGAACAAAATCAATCGAGCTCATCACCGAAATGTAACACCCTGACCGCTGTCTACTCGCTGCCAATCCGTTGCCAGTTGCATTATGTGGCTGACGCGGTGCGCCCTTCCTTCGCGTTTCAGAAAATGAGAACGCCTGGAAGGAGTATGAAGATGGAAAAATAAACTTTGTCAACCTTCTGGACCAGGCTGATGAGAAGCTGCGAAACATCCGTAAGCAGTTCGACCCGAAGGCCGGCGCCGAGGATGTGGCCCTCAGACTGGAGATCGCCGCCAAGACCAGAGAGACCAACGAAGCCTGCCTGAAGAAGCTGATGGGCAATGTGGAGATAATCTGCAATATTTGCTCAGCCGATAAGAAGGGGGAGGTCCAAAAGGCGGTATGTCAATTGGGGAGGATTGAGGAGAGATGTTATATAATTTTGCTGTAAGACGTTTTTTACAAAACTAGATCGTTGTAAACTCAAACAAAATATGGGAATAATGGTAGGCATAATACTGAGTAGAAGCAGTTTTTTTAGCGAGTTGAGAACAAAATGATGTGTCTTATTTTTAGTTGTATTTAGGCACATTTCATGTATCGTATAGAAAATACGGCGAAACATTTTAAGTAAAATAGCAATGGTCCACACCGCTGTATTTTATATGTCAATGATCACTTTTAAGTTTTAGCTAAATCTATGGGTACCTTCTGGACGTGTATTCCGGTAGGTAAAAGTAATTCCTATTATACTGACTCTCACCTTCCGCTGTCAGATCGCTGGATTTGAAGATCGTAATAAGGTACTGGATAAGACCGACGAACGAATCGCTAAACTGAAGACATACACCGAGGACCTGCAGGTTCGTATTTGTGCTTAGACTTCATTGTCATCTCCATTATGTTATTTCCAGAGTTGCTGTTTTCCGAACCATTTAATCAGCATATAATTACAAGGGGGAATAAAGCCTCCAGGAGTTGGTTGTACGAGTACTTGCTACACATATTTATGGTTTACCGCCTCGTAGTTCCGAAATATTTGATAAAAACAAGTGGCAGAGTTTTACTCTCAATTTGAATACTGTCGCCCAGCAACCCACAACCATAGCACTTTGAACGGATTAGGACTACTTTGATGTTCTTTTAAATGGTTGACGAATGTATCGGGAGGAGTGCGTCATTAGATCCTGCGGTGTCTGACGCGCCATCTGCCGTGTCCGATAGACGCTTGTGGACAAGAAGGACGCGTCGATGGCGTGGCTTCAGCAGGGAGAGGACTTGCTGAACGAACTGCTCAAGTTCCCCGGCGAGGACAAGTCCGACGAGAAGCTGCTCATGACCGTCAAGATGCAGAAGAGCATGGAGACACAGCTGAACACGCTCGCCTGGATGGTGACCGAGTCGGGGCGCCTGCTCGGAGGTACTGACTGCAGGTGCACGCGCTCATTGGTCGGGGTGTGAGATGGGCGTTTGGCGGGCGCTCATTGTTGCAGTGCAACAACAACGTTGCACACACTGCCGATGAATACGGTACAAGAATTTGTTATTTGAAAGTGTTTTATTTCTTAACTTGTTCATTTCTGTTTTAGTTATCTAATTTAAACCATAATCCTAAATCCGATGCTCCTAAACGCTTTGTGCAGCGAAGACGCTGACCCGTGGCGCCGGTCCCTGCAGGGAAGGCCAACTCGATCGCCGAGGCGCACTTAATGGACGTGGAGAAGATCAAGGAGAAGCTGGAGGAGCTGAACCAGAAGCTGACGGACGTGTGCGGCGACATCTCCGAGGACCTGCACCACTGGGCCGACTACCAGGTCAGAGCTTCAGACGTCACCGATCTGCTCGAGAACGGAACTAACGGGACGGAAATTGTGGTGTAGTTTAACGACGCCGAATGTGTCCTATTCCGAGTTCAATTAAAGCAAGCCATTCTCATTCGTAATTGATGACATTTGATATCAGGAGCTAAACAAACTGAATATGACTCCAATTGAGTAAATACGCAGCTACAGCGGAAGATTGATCGACTGCATGTCTGTCTGCGTGTCTGTCGTTCCCAGGCTGAGCTGAAGGTGTTCCAGCCGTGGCTGACTCAGTGTGAGGAGAGAATCAAGGGCGGACTGAAGAAGCCGACCAGCCTCGTTGAAGCGCAAGAGATGCAGAAGTCTGTCCAGGTATGCCAGAGATCTCCCCGAGAACGGTAGTTTGAGTTTACTTGCATGTTATGTTTAGTTAAATGCTCTTTCCAACTATCATTATTCATTCTAACTTAATATACCTAATATACGATTGTGACTTGATGACGATGACGATGATCTAGAAGACCGACCCATAAGGCAATGTAATACAGGTGCAATGTGTATGGTTGTCGAATCCCTCGACGAAGTCGATGTGAGAGCCGCGTTTCCGGCACCTTCCCATGCCCTGTCGTCTCGTCTCAACTCTCACTCTCGTGTGCCGGCAGGAGTTTGACGTCGACATCAAGGGCCGGCTGGCCAGCCTGGACAAGATGACGGAGACGGTGTCGAAGATGACGCAGCACGATAAGGCGGACCGCGAGATCGGGGAGTGTCGCGACCGGCGCCAGGCCGCCGAGAACGTGTGCTGCGAATGGGTCGAACGCATGGACAAGCTGGTCCTGCAGTGGGAGGAGCTCAGCAACACGGTCAGTTGGGCACACCGCGGCCGATACATGCAATCTGCCGTATTCTGACATGCCTAGGATCGGTTAGAGCTAGGTTTCTTTTATCACTTCTAATCATAGTTGCAACGCGGATGTTCTGATATGTACCGTTGAGAAATTCCCCAAACTATTATGCGTAGGACTATTTGCGCGTTTCTTTTCTTGCATTGTCATGAGATATTTGCGCAATTCTGTGAAGCACTTTGCACAATCGTATTATCACTGCGGTTGCTATCCAAATCAAACCGGATTAGTTTCAGACGAGGCACCCATTACTCCACTATATTGCCATTGATGTCATAATAGCTGCATTATTCGTAGAGTGCATTCACGCCAATAGCATTACTATTATCGTGTAGTTTTCATAAACACATCCTGAACAGAGCTGTCACTAAGTTCATCTGGTCATTGCTGTTCGGTTGATCCGGGACATTGTATGATTCAGCAGTTAAAGGGCTGTGCATTATCTGCTGAGTGGGTATAGGCACATCTCATCCGTTCAGACCGTGCTCATACTCGGCGGTCCATTGTGCCTATCAGGTGACTGTGTCTGTCTGTCTGTCAGGTGGCTGTATCTGTCTGGCTGTCAGGTGACTGTATCTGTCTGGCTGTCAGGTGACTGTGTCTGTCTGTTTGTCAGGTGACTGTGTCTGTCTGACTGTCAGGTGACGGTGTCTGACTGTCAGGTGACCGAGGTGCAGGGCTGGATGGCGGTCAGCTGTCAGGTGACTGTGTCTGCCTGACTGTCAGGTGACTGTGTCTGCCTGACTGTCAGGTGACGGTGTCTGACTGTCAGGGGACGGTGTCTGACTGTCAGGTGACGGTGTCTGTGTCAGGTGACTGTGTCTGTCTGACTGTCAGGTGACGGTGTCTGTCTGACTGTCAGGTGGCGGTGTCTGGCTGTCAGGTGACGGTGTTTGTCTGTCAGGTGACGGTGTTTGTCTGTCAGGTGACAGTGTCTGACTGTCAGGTGACAGTATCTGACTGTTATGTGACGGTATATGTATGTCAGGTGACGGTGTCTGTCTGTCAGGTGACGGTGTTTGACTGTCAGGTGACAGTGTTTGACTGTCAGGTGACGGTGTCTGTCTGTCAGGTGACGGTGTTTGACTGTCAGGTGACGGTGTCTGTCTGTCAGGTGACGGTGTTTGACTGTCAGGTGACAGTGTTTGACTGTCAGGTGACGGTGTTTGTCTGTCAGGTGACGGTGTTTGTCTGTCAGGTGACAGTGTCTGACTGTCAGGTGACAGTATCTGACTGTCATGTGACGGTATCTGTATGTCAGGTGACGGTGTCTGTCTGTCAGGTGACGGTGTTTGACTGTCAGGTGACAGTGTTTGACTGTCAGGTGACGGTGTCTGTCTGTCAGGTGACGGTGTTTGACTGTCAGGTGACGGTGTTTGACTGTCAGGTGACGGTGTCTGGCTGTCATGTGACGGTGTTTGTCTGTCAGGTGACGGTGTTTGTATGTCAGGTGACAGTGTCTGACTGTCAGGTGACAGTATCTGACTGTCATGTGACGGTATCTGTATGTCAGGTGACGGTGTCTGTCTGTCAGGTGACGGTGTTTGACTGTCAGGTGACGGTATATGTATGTCAGGTGACGGTGTCTGTCTGTCAGGTGACGGTGTTTGACTGTCAGGTGACAGTGTTTGACTGTCAGGTGACGGTGTCTGTCTGTCAGGTGACGGTGTTTGACTGTCAGGTGACGGTGTTTGACTGTCAGGTGACGGTGTCTGTCTGTCAGGTGACGGTGTTTGACTGTCAGGTGACAGTGTTTGACTGTCAGGTAACGGTGTCTGACTGTCTGTCAGGTGACGGTGTCTGTCTGTCAGGTGACAGTGTATGTATGACTGTCAGGTGACTGTGTCTGTCTGTTTGTCAGGTGACTGTGTCTGTCTGTTTGTCAGGTGACTGTGTCTGTCTCTTTGTCAGGTGACTGTGTCTGTCTGTTTGTCAGGTGACTGTGTCTGTCTGTTTGTCAGGTGACTGTGTCTGGCTGTCTGTCAGGTGACGGTGTCTGTCTGTCAGGTGACGGTGTCTGTTTGTCAGGTGACGGTGTCTGTCTGTCTGTCAGGTGACTGTGTCTGTATTTCTGTCAGGTGACTGTGTCTGTATGTTTGGCAGGTGACTGTGTATGTATGTCTGTCAGGTGACTGTGTCTGTCTGACTGGCAGGTGACTGTGTATGTCTGACTGTCAGGTGACTGTGTCTGTCTGACTGTCAGGTGACGGTGTCTGACTGTCAGGTGACTGTGTCTGTCTGACTGCCAGGTGACTGTGTCTATCTGTCTGTCAGGTGACCGAGGTGCAGAGCTGGGTAGCCGCCGCTATCAAGGTCTCCGATGACCCCGAGGCAGACGTGGTGGACGGCACTCTCAACAAGCTGAAGACCTACTTCGCTGAGAAACAGAAGCTGGTACAGGAACTCTGAAAGACAGCGGGGCGCTTCAGATGCGACCAAGTCGCCGTTTTGAATGACATGCATTGAGGTTTGGACGTTGAAAAACTGAAGACACATTTCGGCTTCTTTGTATGCTTTCCAAGGGAAGATCGGCCGCAAACGAATGAGAAGAAATACAATTCGAATTTCTTGCTCAGTGAAGTGCATTCTGATTTCTTTTTGTGCGACAGCTGGCTAAGTGAAGTGTATCAAGTGAACTTCGTTGTGATAAAGTGAATGTTCTCCCGGGTGCCTTCAGCGGCCGAATCGTATTTTCGACCCAGCCCTTGAAAAGCGTCCTTCAGCTAACTCTATTCCTGGTACTATTTAGTTGTGACCGTAGTTTATGATTCGACTAACTTGTTGCACAGTATTTATTTAGCCTTGCCTTCAAATATGTTTCCGACGTGTTTTCATTCTATTGAAATTAAGAACACTGAGATGCTTTACTAGCGCGGTTATCTTAGAGCAAATAAGTACCAATAGTGTGTTCTATAAACCCTTTGGATGCCCTTCGCAATCCTATTACAGCGTCAGACTTTGCTACAAATAAACGCTACAGCCATATTGATGAGTGTTTATCGGCTAAGCTCCGTCTTCAAACATGGGAGCTGGCAACGTGGTCTATTGCGGTCACCTCAGGCCCGTTGGCAGAGGTGAGACACTGTGAACGCCGCCCGTACAGGGTCACATTGAGACTGCATTGCACGGATGCTGGCAGGGGGAGCCAAGCCAGAGTTAGCGCGAGCCTCGTACATCAGGCATCGCTGACCTTAAGCCAGGGGTATGTGGCAAGGAGGGTTGACCGCAATCTCAACGCGAGCTTTGAGAAAGTAGAAAGTATTAACCAGGCCCACCTAGTTAATATTGGTAGGTGATGTGTGCATACGTGTGTACATAACGATTGTTTAGTGATTGTAAGGAACGCAATACATACACCAAAATATTTGACGAGTATTTTTTATGATAGTGAATGCTATATATGATGGATGGCTGTGATGAGCATTGTGCAGATAAAAATCAGATGGGAAAAGTAGCCTTTGCTCATGTTATTGTAATTAAAAAGAAGATGAATTAGTTAACCTATATTACGCCTTGCGGCTTCTTCAGGGCTAAAACAGGAAATTAAATAGTGAATGCTAACTAACTTAGCGCTGCCTGTAACGTTGCACAATTTTGCAATAAACACATTTGAAAATCGAAGAAGAATGACCATTCATTAACGCCATATCTTTCTTACCGCAAAACGGCGAACAAAAACTGTCTGAATGAATACGCGCTGCAACATTTACCAATCGTCTCATGAGTCATATGGATAAACCGGTTGTCCCACCTCTCAACATTAAGTGAGGATGAGAGGGTGTGGTGAGGTCCCTCGTCTATTGACTCATCAGGTCAACCTATGCAACCACTCAAAGTTCAACAGTCGCCGGACACGCTATCGAAATATGTGAACCACTGAGGAGCCGTCCGCAGTCACGCGTATCGACCGGCTCATGGACGAAACAATCGCCGTATCTGCGGAGACCGGGCCTCGCCTTCAAAAGATTACAGTGACCACGTGCCTCTGAAAGACCACAGTGACCACCGATCCCCGCGTCTGATCGGGCGATACAGTCTGTTACGCCCTGTCGGCCCGTGGAGTACCCACTGACAGGCGCAGATCGGGGTCGTACTGTGCTACCATCCACGACCTCTCCGTCGGCTGTCCATTTAACGTCTCACTTCTATCTCTGTTGTCCTGGGATTGAGCTATCCCCGACTTTGAGGCTCTGCGGTTTTAGCGTCTCTGTCTCTGTTACTCTGTAGTTTCGCTGTTCCGGCCTCTGTCATTCATCATGTCCGTTCCGCGTGGCTCCACAACATCGCGCTCCTCCGGGGCCTCGGGGGCCTCGGGGAGCCCGGAGGCGCCGGCGGCCCCCAGCGGAGGAATCAGCCCGCTGCTGGCAGCAGTGTTCATCACTGGCACAGTGGCCGGCAGCGGCATGCTGGCGCTGGCCAACTCGGTCCGACTCACAGGTGCGTGGTGTCCGGTACCTATGTCTCGAGGGGTCGTGGGAGGGGAACCGGAGGGAGGCGGCGATAAAGGGAGGAAAGGGAATTAGAGGAAAGGAGGGAAGTGAAGTATGGTGGCGAGATGGGTCGGTTAACGTCGTGAGAGGGCTAAAACGGCTTTCGAACACTTTTCTGTCTACAGACAGGCGAATAGTTCAAGTCACCCGGTGCCCAACTGATCGGACCTGACCTGACCGGGTGAGAGGCCGACCTGAGTACTTATTGTACTCAAGTAGTCAGTACTACTGACTTAAGTACTAGGCTGACTTTACTCGATATTGGAAATGCCAGCTTTGTCACCGGAATAGTACCGCCAAGCTGGAAACACGCACTTGTGACGCCAATTCGGAAGGGAGGTGACTTAGCCAGTGTAGCGAACTGGTGGCCAATCCCAATACTTCCGGCTGTGACCAAAGTGATCGAGCGACTAGTGCATCATCCGATTAGTGCATATTTTAACCGCAGTCAGCTATTTTCAAATTCTCAGCACGGGTACCCAGGGCCTATCTTAACATGTTAACTGGGGGGCAAATGCCCCTCCCCCCCCAGTGACGTCCCCCCCCCAGTCAAGAAATGTTGCCCACCCTGATTTCAGTATTTCCATGTCATTTTTCGCTTGATAGGTATTCAATTAAAATAAAATATGCTTACCTGGTGATAAATGTATACAATTTCAATGCACATGTTATGATATTCCCAAGTTTTAGTATTTCCCAGCCAAAATAAGTATCTTTAAATTATTTCCGGAGTATCTTGAATTTCAATATCCTTTGAACCATCCTTTGAACCATCAGCGGCAGAGTGGGGGAGATCGGGGTTTGTTGGATCAGGAACGTCGCCACACAATGACAGGCCTACCATGTACAATGTGTTCTCTTTTATTGACCGCGATCGTATTGTTTTTTTTATCGTGTTTACACTGTGCCTTTGTATTTAGATATCACTACACATGTACTCTGACTGGATACGTAAAAGCCACAACGTGGATGTATCTTAATACATGACTTTGACTTTGACTTTGACAATTTGGAGTGGGTGGGGGCAACTGCTGAGACGATTGTGTTCAAATTTGGTGTGTGGTTAGGGATCTCTCAGCCGCCACTTTCCCACAAGTCAGGGGTGGGGTGTTTCTGCACGTGCGCACGTGTGCACCACGTATTTATATCTCAGAAACTACTTCCCTGATCGAGTTGAAATTCACCATAAATTTCCTTCGCGGTCGCTCGTTCATCGCCAACTACGGCGCCTTATTGGTTCAGTAAAAAGTTATGGAAGAAAAATGACGAATGACCTGAGGGTGAATATATTTTACCTCGTGGAGATCACAGGATACAAATACAACATGAATGGATTGGCAGATCCAGAACGTTTTTTTTTTGGGGGGGGGAGATTCCAAAAAGTCTCACACAATTCTGAAAACGCATCGAATTTAGCTTGCTGATGCATTGCTAGCTGGTTTAAAGCTAACTGTCATCAGTAAAAGTTGCTTATTTTTTCTTCTATATCAGGAAATATGTCAATCTTGCGCCGATTTCAGGTGTTTTTTTTTGGGGAGCAATTGCCAATTTTGCCCAACCGTAGATCCGCCATTGGATCTTTGTATTTTTTCAAAAGATGCGGGACTCTGGTGAAAGTTGGGGCAAATTTAGCCATTTCCTGTGGATTTGTAGGCATTTTCATGTTTCCCCAATGACTTATAATAATTAAGAGGTCACAAAATAGACTTCCCCTTAACCCGCGAGTTACTGGGGCATATTTCATAACGCGACTTACTGGGGGGGGCTATTTTTTGCCCCCCCCCCCCTCTGATCTCCGGAACTACTGGGCTGATTATAAACATGTAAACGGCATTCGATAGCCCTGGAAAATTTATTTAGGGAAACCTAATATTGTTGACCTGGGGTTCACTGATGACGTCACAGGTCAGATAAAGTACACAATGTTTGACCGTATCAAAAGGTCTCGGGATGGAGTTGTTGCGCAAAATAACGATATTAAACGCATAAGCATTCGATAAATTGGTATGATTCGCGTGTCTGACACTTCTAAGTACCATTTTTAAACTGTTTATGACCTTGGGTCAGGTCAAGGTCATCTGAGGTCACGAGGTCAAACTGTAGATTACGGTCATTAGGCGTTGTAACACATGTTTATGGGTTTGTTTTTCGTCTAGAATGCGAAAAATGACCTTAAAACACTGTTTGTTCCATATAAACAGAAGTTAACATCAAACACGGAAATACATTTTTTTTATGCATAGTAATGCTGTGAGAGGTGGTCGATTTGTGTCATTTGAAGGTCATAAGTCAGTCAGTTTTGAAGATATCGACTTCAAATTTGGTACACATATTCACCGAATACGTCTCGATCACATATAATCCAATTTTTGGTTAATTTTGATTTTTGGTTTGGGAAAATATTGTTTAAAAAAATGTATTTGGATTTCTAAAAATTTTGAATTAAAAAAACTGAAGAATCCGAGAGGCAGTTTGAAAGCCCGGTCTTTTGCCAGTAATTTGATTTAAGACAATTGAATTTACCTCAAACACTACCTTTGACAGCGTTTTCCGCAAACCATTATTTTGCAACGAAAACCGAAGAACATGACGTCACTTTGACGTCATTCCCGGATGACCTATCATAACCTCATCTTTGTCCTTCGACCAACACATGTAGAATTGATGTGAGAGAAGGTACTGCAAGATTGGTGATGATACTGGTGTTGACTCAGGAGTTATTGCAAAATAACGGGAGGGGGGGATAAAAAATAGCCCCCCCCCCAGTACGTCGCGGGTTAAAGGGACTGTCCCACCTTTGTGAAAGTTGTCGAATCACACTTAATTGTATGTCTACATGTCAGGTGAGGTCAGCTGAACATTTTCGTGAACTTTTTTTCCGATAAAAAAAATGCTTATCTTGGAAGATATTCAACTTTTAGTTTTAAGCGGAAAGTTGGGTTGTTGACATCATATGATTTTTTTTAATAACAGGGAAATCATTTGTGCTGCCAAATTTATGGCACAATTTTGTGTCGATATCTATTGCGCAGAAAAAACGAACCACCCGGTGTCTAGATTGGCTTCGATTACGATCCATTCGGGGATCGAGAAATGAAAGACGAAAATATTCCAAGGCTGACCTTAAAACAAGTCGACTATCATTACCAGTTGGGTAAAGAGACGAGGCTGTCGGTTTATAGGCCCTATTCAAATACACATGGGCCTTATTTTTTACAGATGTCAAAATCAAACTCGAATATCTTTTTGATTAGATCATTGTAGTTGTTTTAACTGCTACCATACTTAATTGCAATGCCAAGCCATCACACTGGCCATCTCAACTCAAATATAATGTTAAGGTGGGATAGTTCCTTTAAGTCACCGATATACAAATCATCCGAAATAGCAGAATTGTAGGTGTTTATGACCTGATTAAATTATGTGAGTATCTAACTGATCGGTCAAGCAATGTCGCTGCGGCACGACCTTACATTTTTTTTGGAGGTGGGATCAATAGACTCTACTTAGTGACGTGACTTGAGGAGACCCGAGGTAAACAAATTAACAGGATTTGGGCAATTGATAGGCAAGCAGTTGTACCAAAAATGGCGGCGCGAAATGGCGTCGTTTTCCGCTATTTCCAAAAAACCTAAGGGGTGACGGTATCCGCCCCCACTTGCGAATCCAGGGGGCGGACATCACGGGAAAACTCCCCTCCCCCAAGAATCTTGGGGGACATGCAATACAACTATGCCCCTCCCCCTGCGCGTTCCCTGCACTGAACGTGAAAAAACAATGATCTTAGGAGCAAACTTCATGAAAACAGAAGTTTTTCTTCTTCTATCAAGAGATTGAGTTTGAAGTTTTCATGTATCCCTTGCTTTCAATGATAGACAAAAAAGCGCACCTGATGCAATTCAAGTAGCCCCAGTGACACGCGCCCCGCTGGGGGGGGGGGGGCAGAATCTGCCCCATCCCGGATTTTCTCAATAACTTTAAAACTGTGATAGATATCAACGTGAAACTTGCAGTACCTTATACTGCATCAGTTCCACGTCTTCCCACCAAATTGCAATTAAATTCATGTAGAATTTTGGGAATAATAACATTTTAATGACGTTATGTCACGCCATTTTTGGTGGAAAAACAACAAATGTTTTAAAAATCGTAAAAATAGAATTTCATAGCAAATTGCAACTAAAAAACGTCAGAAGAAAGTAAATGGCATTCTCTTGCAAATGGCTATCTCACATTTTTTATTTTAGGGATTTTTGACCCCCAAAAATAAAGCATATTTTTTTCTTCGGAAAAATGTCCACATTTTTTTTTTTGAATTCGAAAAGTGAATTTCTTAAGCTCGAATAGCAAAGAAGGTGACCGGCCCAAATCCGCGGAGGAAAAAATGGGGGTACCTTTTTGCCACAAAAAATATGCCCCCCAAATCATTTTTGCCCCCCCCCCCTCCCAGTGGTTTTCCCTTAAAATAGGCCCTTCGGGTACCGACGTCACCACTCCACTGAAACCGCACTGACAGTTATCACTGATCGCATCTATCGTGCTGTGGATATCGGCCAGATATGTATGCTGGTATTTTTAGACTGCTCAAAACGCTTCGATGTAATTGATGACGACAAACCGCTCTGGAAACTAGAAATGTACGGCATTGACACTCACTGGCTGGCTAACTACTTTTCGGGGCATACGCAGCAGGGCAAGATATCTAAGAGAAACGGCGGTGCGAACCTGTCAGCGACATTGCCGAACACTACTGGAGTGTATCAGGGAGGTAGCCTCAGCTGTCTTATGTTCTCGATCTTCGCCAACGAAATGGACTTGTTTACCGGCAACTCTACCGTTATTCAATATGCCGATGATACGCAGCTTTTAGTATGTGGTAGAAAAGAACAGCTTCATGAAATGATTCATCAGAGGCCAATTTAACAAAGAAATTATAAATTACAAATGTTTGCGATTACAAGCGCAAGAAAATATTGCAAACCTCGCAAAAAGACATTTCACAAACATTCACCACCTCTGAATTACCGATTGTAAAGAAAATTGTAAACAAATTGTTAGTTAAAAATGTAATGTTAAATGTGTAAAATTGTATGTTAAAAATGTAAAAATTGTTGTTAGTTAGTACAGCAGAAACCTTGAAATCAAGAACGTTTGTGTTAACCCTCGCCCTACGGGCTGGGGCCTGACAGGTCCCCCTGAGGTTTTTCTTGAATAACTTTTGACAAATGGGGTGCATCTTCCTGAAAATTTTGATAGCTGAGTTTACAACAATTATACGTAGGCTGTACAAATGTGTTTGAAATTGGTTAAGTATTTTGGGAGATAATAATGTTTCGATGACGTCATGTTGGTAAAAAAATGAGAAATATTGGAAAAATCGTAGAAAACAGAGTTTTAAAGCAAATTGCAAACTCAATTCACCGAAGGTACAAAATGTAATTCTCTTTAAAATGGCAATCTCGGATTTTCAACATGTTGGGTTTTTGACCCCGATAATTCAAAAAACTGATATATTTTGAAAAATCCCCACAAAATCAAAATTTTCAAAGATATTAGAAAAACCGAATATGTCTGCGATAACTGAGTATTGAAAATACTCATACCAAATTTCAAAGCAATATCTCTATTATTGACTGAGTGATGGCTTCCTAAGTGTAAGAAACTGATGACGTCATTTTTTAATAACTTTTTTGACATTTTTGGACAAGATACGAACAAATAATTACTTTTTGTATTTAGGAGCCAAAACTGGTCTAGGAACATGCCTTTCTATTTACCTTTATCAATTTCTAATTTTGAGGTTTTCTGAAGAGCAAAATTGCTGTTCTGGACGTGGTAAATCTGAGGTCATTCACTTGACCTGGAAGGTCACCCGCTGATCTGAAACCTAAAAATCGCATATTGTTAGAATCCTCTCATGACAGGCAACATGCTGGTTCTTACCGCATTGCTCTAAGTTGCTTGGTTTGGAAGTTAACAGGGGGGCCTGTCAGGCCCCCCGTAGGGCGAAGGTGAAAAAAGCTACCGTAGGGCGAGGGTTAACCCTCGCCCTACGGGGGTCTTAAAACGACCCCCTGAGGTTTTTCTTGCTTAACTTCTTACACATGCGGCGCATCTTACTGGAATTTGTAGTAGCTGAGTATACAACAATTATACGTATGATGTAAAAATTTCATTGAAATTGGTCAACAAATGGGAGAGATAATGATGTTTTGATGACGTCCTGTCGGTAGAAAAACGATAAATGTTTGCAAAATCGTAAAGAACAGAGTTTTGAAGCAAATTGCAAACGCAATTAAGCGAAGATACAAAATGTCATTTTCTTTAAAATAACAATCTCGGATTTGCGAAATTTTGTTTTGCTTACCCCAAAAATGAAAGTTTCTGAAATTCAGAATCCCTGACCCACTGGAATTGCAAGTTTGTTATTGCAAACATTTCCTCACTTCCGTCAACCTTTGAGAAGTACAATTACAATTACAAACATTTTTACAAACATTATCTTTGTAAATAGTTTGTAAATAGTAAATTGAGATTTACTGCCCTGGGGTCTTGTGAAATCCAAACTGCAAACATGTGTAAAAATTATTCGTAATAACAAAGAAATTCTTTGTAATTACAAACTGTTTTGCTTTATGAAATTGGCCTCAGGTAGAAACAGCCTTTGTAATGTTTGTAGATTGGTTTTGTAAGAATCAGATGAAAATCAACGCGTCAAAACCTCAACTGCTTGTACTCGGAACAAAGGCTATGCTGCGCACTGTCCCTCAGATCTCGATCAAAGTAGGAAACTCAACTGTGACTGAATCCAGAATAGTCAAAAACTTAGGTCTTGTCATTGACAGGCACCTGTGTTTTGAACCTCACATTGACCAGTTAACCGCCAAATGTACAGGTACACTAATCGCCCTGATGCATGCTCGAAATCTTGTACCACGCTGCGCTCTGCGACAGATTGTGGAAGGTCTGGTGATGTCATCCATTAGGTATTGCCTGTCGATCTACGGGACATGTAGTGTGACGCAGATGCACCGTATCCAAAAACTTGTAAATTTGTGTACCCGTGTCATGACCGGGAAACGAAAATACGACAGGATATCGTGTGAAGCTGAGCGACTGGGTATTTTGTCAGCCCGCAGCCTATTTGAGTACCACCAACTGACTTTAACGAAATGGATACTGCGTTTTGGCGAACCCAAGATCCTGCGACAGATGTTTGAACGCGTAAAACACGGCCAGAGAACTCGGCAGATCGGGCAACTATGTTTGCCAAGAGTTAGAAGTGAGACAGGAAAACGCAGGCATGTCTATGGAGGTGCCAAACTGTACATCAATATGCCTGCAGCTATGCAGGACACCATGCGGATGTCACGCTTCAAAGCCGATCTGGCTGATATGCTCGGATCCAACCGAGAATGATCGAATCGTATGCTCCGAATGATTATGTTCGCGCGTGTATGTTTTTGCGTTTACCGCTCTCCTATTCCATACTATGTGACATTGGCAACTGAAAAGCCTCGCATCCGCGAGGACAGAGCCGCAGTACATGAATCTGAATCTGAATCTTGACCTGCCCCGATGACCTGACCTAATCTGCCCTGACCTGACCTGACCTGACCCGGGTGACCGTCGCAGGCTGGATCGGCCTGGTGATGCTGGTGTATTTCGGCGTCAACTCGGCCTACTGTGGCTACGTGCTCTCCCAGTGCTGGCTGATCGTCGAGGAGCGTTACCCGCAGCTGAGCGGACAGGTCCGGGCACCGTACCCAGAAATCGCCTACAGGGCGTACGGAATCAAAACCAGGTGAGCCGCTCATACCGGTCACATATGACAGGCAGGGGTGGTCTACTACATCTCTGAATATATTATATATATATATATATATATATATATATATATATATATATATATATATATATATATATATATATATATATATATATATATATATATAAATATATTTATATATTATCGATAGCTTCTTATATTGCATACAAATACAAATTTCGTCAATGTACCGTGTCGTAATACCAGGCAGCTGCCCCTCACATTGTTTAATGTGCCGTACGCCAGGGTAAATACGGTCAAAGAGGGACTGTTCGCCAGACTGCCCAGGCAGCTTAACCGCTTTATAGGAACGTGTCGCAATGCTGATCTCTTTGCCGATACGTACCATCAGTTCCGCACCAAAGGGAGGCTGTACGTCGCATCGTTGTGACTGATTTGGTGCTGTGTGTGCCGTACGTTTCGTTCATGTCATATTTTATGTTTAGGGTGTATTTCGTATATTTTAACATGTCATTCTTGTCTTGTAGCTTTAGGTACATTTACATTTTGACTTCGTCCATCATTGGGGTATCCCGTCGACGATTTGTACAAATAAACAAACAAACAAACAAATGAAATTCGCCAAGACGTATTTTATAATTTTGAAAAAAATGGATTACAACAAAAATATTATATCGTTCCATTTGATCACCTCTCGTGCTCACCCCGTCGCTTAGTCATTACTGATAACAACTCTCCCGCTTTCGCAACCCCTGTGTTACGATAGGCATATCAATTTATCGGCGCACCAATTTAAGTAGTTGGTGTTACAACACAGATTGGTATGACTTCTTATCATCGAAGTGTAGGCACTCCCTCGACCACCCGGTCATTTGTTAACCAGCATGACACCACTTCAAGTCACCGTGTAGTTCTGAAGCAGGCTCAGAACGAGTCGAATCATATGTAATGAATCAGGTACGCAGAATAATTGCTTAATATTTGTAATGTTGGATGGTTATTTGAATAGGCAATAATGTGTGATATAATAAAGCACCCACGCGCTGTATTTGCGTGAACGTACGTGCCACTGTTTAGCATCTATTTCGGACATGCATAACCATTTAGAGTTGCACTTGTAGCTTTACAATTGAGGCAGCGCGCTCCGCTCCCGTCCCGATCGTCTATCTGCAGAGTGTTGGCGTCGCTGGGCATCTTTGTGAACCAGTTCGGCACCAGCATCGTGTACGTGCTGCTCTCGGCCGAGCTTCTCGAGGGGCTGGTCGGGAAGGACACGCTCAGCTACTGCATCTGGATCGTGGTGGTGGCCTGCGTGCTGCTGCCCCTCTCCTTCCTCGGTTCACCCAAGGACTTCTGGTGAGCGCCGCCTGAGAAACGTCCGGCGGGCACGTGCAGCACACGCGGTGACTGAGCAATGTAAAACATCTGCCGTTCTGATTTTCAAATGTTGTTTGCATTTCATAATATGTTATCTCGAATAAGAACTATTTTTGCTGGCTTTTATAATATTTGTTACACAATACTTCAAAATATGCATTTTTGTCATGATACCAGTTTGTATTCCAAGCTATCGCACTTAGCCACTCGTAAGCAGCGCAGCGGATCACGAGATTACATCCGCCGCTGAACTCTCGTCTTTCCATTCCCTCGCCAACTCGTTTGACAGGTTTATCGGCGTGACGGCGATGGCGTCCACGGTGCTGGCCTGGTTTTGCATCATCATCCACCTGAGTATCCACTACGGCGAGACGGTGGAGGATGCCACGCACGCGTCGCCCACCTTCGGGACGCTCTTCCTCGGCATGTCCAGCCTGCTGTTCTCGTTCGGCGGCGCCTCCTCCTTCCCTACCATCCAGAACGACATGGCCGACCGCAAACAGTTCGGACGCAGCATCACATACGGATATATAGGCGAGTGCACGTCTACAGCGTCTAACTAAATGGTAAATAATGTGATCCAAAAGTCTGCATTAATTAGCAAACCGTGCTCCTATTGCAAAACATGTTGACGGAGTATCTTTTTCAATGTGTTTTTTGTATTCACTCCGTTCATTTTCCACTGACTATGTGCAGTCGTGGCCTGACCATTGCCATCGCTAGTGCCGACCACTACTGCTCCTCTGACCTGCCCTTGCTCTGCGTACAGCACTGATCAGTATGTACTTCCCGATGACTCTGCTCGGGTACCTGGCCTTGGGGGACCAGCTGGAGGCTGACCTCATCAACTCTCTGCGGCCGGATGGCTTCTTCAAGAGCGCCGCCCAGGTGTTGTTCATGATGAACCTGTCGGCCTCGCTGCTGAGCGTCATCAGTCCCGTCTATCAGGAGCTGGAGGACCGGATCGGAATCCCGCTGCGTGAGTTCCAGGCGGCAGGCAGGGAGGCTACCGAACAGGATAATAGCATCGGCTCGGTTGGTGGCTGGTTGGCTAATTGAGGCCGATTAATTGTTGAGCTAAATAGTTTTGCATCACCAGCCTGACGCGCTTGACTGGACCTTGATTGCTGATTACTACTCTAAATCACAGCCGCTAAACTGCCATTTATTCGTTCAATTAATTAATTAATTAATGGATTGATATAATCATTCATTCTTTCATTGATTCATTCATTCATTCATTCATTCATTCATTCATTCATTCATTCATTCATTCATTCACTCATTGATCCATCTGCCACGTTGCAATGTGACGCTTTCCTGAACCGCTCTTACCAGCCTATTTTCAGGGAACTAACATTTAGCCTAACTCGTTAGCATCCGGTCAGTGACCTGACCTTCCTGACTTTATTTCGTGTTCTGACGTTATCTGCCCTGCAACAAAGGTCTGTCTTCCCGGACTCTTAGCGTCACCTCTTCGGTGATCTGATCCATATCGCCCGGAAGATGACTTTTGTCACGGATCATGGCAGCTATGATCCGTGGATTCTATTAAATGGATTATATGATCATGGGTTGATTGGATTATATGATCTGTGTTTTTGTTTTGTTGATCTAAGAAGTTAACCTGCCTGAATGATAATGCATCTTCATGCCCTCCGAAATTCCTGCTCTTTCGAAACAATTGACTTGCCTGGGTCTGGGTCTGCCCTGCCCTGCCTCGCTAGCGGACCGTGACCGCCCGTCCTGCTCTGCCCTGCCCTGCCTCGCTCCTGACCCTTACCACCCGCCCTGCCCTGCCTCTCTATCGGACCGTGACCACCCTGCCCTGCCTCGCTATCGGACCGTGACCACCCCGCCCTGTCCTGCCTCGCTATCGGACCGTGACCGCCCCGCCCTGCCTCGCTACCTGACCGTGACCACCCTGCCCTGCCTCGCTACCTGACCGTGACCACCCCGCCCTGCCTCGCTATCGGACCGTGACCACCCCGCCCTGTCCTGCCTCGCTATCGGACCGTGACCGCCCCGCCCTGCCTCGCTATCGGACCGTGACCGCCCCGCCCTGTCCTGCCTCACTATCGGACCGTGACCGCCCCGCCCTGTCCTGCCTCGCTATCGGACCGTGACCGCCCCGCCCTGTCCTGCCTCGCTATCGGACCGTGACCGCCCTGCCCTGTCCTGCCTCGCTATCGGACCGTGACCGCCCTGCCCTGCCTCGCTATCGGACCGTGACCGCCCCGCCCTGCCCTGCCTCGCTATCGGACCGTGAACGCCCTGCCCTGTCCTGCTTCGCTATCGGACCGTGACCGCCCTGCCCTGCCTCGCTATCGGACCGTGACCGCCCTGCCCTGCCTCGCTATCGGACCGTGACCGCCCCGCCCTGCCCTGCCTCGCTATCGGACCGTGACCGCCCTGCCCTGTCCTGCCTCGCTATCGGACCGTGACCACCCCGCCCTGCCTCGCTATCGGACCGTGACCGCCCGCCCTGCTCTACCTCGCTATCGGACCGTGACCGCCCTGCCCTGCCCTGCCTCGCTATCGGACCGTGACCGCCCCGCCCTGCCTCGCTATGGGACCGTGACCGCCCCGCCCTGCCTCGCTATGGGACCGTGACCGCCCTGCCCTACCTCGCTATCGGACCGTGACCGCCCCGCCCTGCCTCGCTATCGGACCGTGACCGCCCTGCCCTGCCTCGCTATCGGACCGTGACCGCCCCGCCCTGCCTCGCTATGGGACCGTGACCGCCCTGCCCTACCTCGCTATCGGACCGTGACCGCCCTGCCCTGCCTCGCTATCGGACCGTGACCGCCCTGCCCTGCCTCGCTATCGGACCGTGACCGCCCCGCCCTGTCCCGCCTCGCTATCGGACCGTGACCACCCCGCCCTGTCCTGCCTCGCTATCGGACCGTGACCGCCCCGCCCTGCCTCGCTATCGGACCGTGACCGCCCCGCCCTGTCCTGCCTCGCTACCTGACCGTGACCACCCCGCCCTGCCTCGCTATCGGACCGTGACCGCCCCGCCCTGCCCTGCCTCGCTATCGGACCGTGACCGCCCTGCCCTGCCCTGCCTCGCTATCGGACCGTGACCACCCCGCCCTGCCTCGCTATCGGACCGTGACCGCCCTGCCCTGCCCTGCCTCGCTATCGGACCGTGACCACCCCGCCCTGCCTCGCTATCGGACCGTGACCGCCCTGCCCTGTCCTGCCTCGCTATCGGACCGTGACCACCCCGCCCTGCCTCGCTATCGGACCGTGACCGCCCCGCCCCGCCCTGCCTCGCTATCGGACCGTGACCGCCCAGCCCCGCCCTGCCTCGCTATCGGACCGTGACCGCCCTGCCCTGCCTCGCTATCGGACCGTGACCACCCCGCCCTGCCCTGCCCCGCTATCGGACCGTGACCACCCCGCCCTGCCTCGCTATCGGACCGTGACCGCCCTGTCCTGCCTCGCTATCGGACCGTGACCACCCTGCCCTGTCCTGCCTCGCTATCGGACCGTGACCGCCCCGCCCTGACCTGCCTCGCTATCGGACCGTGACCGCCCCGCCCTGTCCTGCCTCGCTATCGGACCGTGACCGCCCCGCCCTGTCCTGCCTCGCTATCGGACCGTGACCGCCCCGCCCTGCCTCGCTATCGGACCGTGACCGCCCCGCCCTGTCCTGCCTCGCTATCGGACCGTGACCGCCCCGCCCTGTCCTGCCTTGCTATCGGACCGTGACCGCCCCGCCCTGTCCTGCCTCGCTATCGGACCGTGACCGCCCCGCCCTGCCTCGCTATCGGACCGTGACCGCCCTGCCCTGCCTCGCTATCGGACCGTGACCGCCCCGCCCTGTCCTGCCTCGCTATCGGACCGTGACCGCCCCGCCCTGTCCTGCCTCGCTATCGGACCGTGACCGCCCCGCCCTGCCTCGCTATCGGACGGTGACCACCCCGCCCTGTCCTGCCTCGCTATCGGACCGTGACCGCCCCGCCCGCCCTGCCTCGCTATCGGACCGTGACCTCCCTGCCCTGCCTCGCTATCGGACCGTGACCGCCCCGCCCTGTCCTGCCTCGCTATCGGACCGTGACCGCCCCGCCCTGTCCTGCCTCGCTATCGGACCGTGACCGCCCCGCCCTGCCTCGCTATCGGACGGTGACCACCCCGCCCTGTCCTGCCTCGCTATCGGACCGTGACCGCCCCGCCCTGCCTCGCTATCGGACCGTGACCGCCCTGCCCTGTCCTGCCTCGCTATCGGACCGTGACCGCCCCGCCCTGCCCTGCCTCGCTATCGGACCGTGACCGCCCCGCCCTGTCCTGCCTCGCTATCGGACCGTGACCGCCCCGCCCTGTCCTGCCTCGCTATCGGACCGTTACCGCCCTGCCCTGCCTCGCTATCGGACCGTGACCGCCCTGCCCTGCCTCGCTATCGGACCGTGACCGCCCCGCCCTGTCCTGCCTCGCTATCGGACCGTGACCGCCCTGCCCTGTCCTGCCTCGCTATCGGACCGTGACCGCCCCGCCCTGCCCTGCCTCGCTATCGGACCGTGACCTCCCCGCCCTGTCCCGCCTCGCTATCGGACCGTGACCACCCCGCCCTGCCTCGCTATCGGACCGTGACCGCCCCGCCCTGTCCTGCCTCGCTATCGGACCGTGACCGCCCCGCCCCGCCCTGCCTCGCTATCGGACCGTGACCGCCCCGCCCCGCCCTGCCTCGCTATCGGACCGTGACCGCCCCGCCCTGCCTCGCTATCGGACCGTGACCGCCCTGCCCTGTCCTGCCTCGCTATCGGACCGTGACCGCCCTGCCCTACCTCGCTATCGGACCGTGACCGCCCCGCCCTGCCCTGCCTCGCTATCGGACCGTGACCGCCCTGCCCTGTCCTGCCTCGCTATCGGACCGTGACCGCCCCGCCCAGCCTCGCTATCGGACCGTGACCGCCCTGCCCTGTCCTGCCTCGCTATCGGACCGTGACCGCCCTGCCCTGTCCTGCCTCGCTATCGGACCGTGACCGCCCTGCCCTACCTCGCTATCGGACCGTGACCGCCCTGTCCTGCCTCGCTATCGGACCGTGACCACCCTGCCCTGTCCTGCCTCGCTATCGGACCGTGACCACCCCGCCCTGCCTCGCTATCGGACCGTGACCGCCCCGCCCTGCCTCGCTATCGGACCGTGACCGCCCTGCCCTGTCCTGCCTCGCTATCGGACCGTGACCGCCCCGCCCCGCCCTGCTTCGCTATCGGACCGTGACCGCCCCGCCCTGTCCTGCCTCGCTATCGGACCGTGACCGCCCTGCCCTGCCCTGCCTCGCTATCGGACCGTGACCGCCCCGCCCTGCCTCGCTATCGGACCGTGACCGCCCTGCCCTGTCCTGCCTCGCTATCGGACCGTGACCGCCCCGCCCTGTCCTGCCTCGCTATCGGACCGTGACCGCCCCGCCCTGCCTCGCTATCGGACCGTGACCGCCCCGCCCTGTCCTGCCTCGCTATCGGACCGTGACCGCCCCGCCCTGCCTCGCTATCGGACCGTGACCGCCCCGCCCTGTCCTGCCTCGCTATCGGACCGTGACCGCCCCGCCCTGCCTCGCTATCGGACCGTGACCACCCTGCCCTGCCTCGCTATCGGACCGTGACCACCCTGCCCTGCCTCGCTATCGGACCGTGACCGCCCCGCCCTGCCCTGCCTCGCTATCGGACCGTGACCGCCCCGCCCTGCCTCGCTATCGGACCGTGACCGCCCCGCCCTGTCCTGCCTCGCTATCGGACCGTGACCGCCCCGCCCTGCCTCGCTATCGGACCGTGACCGCCCCGCCCTGCCCTGCCTCGCTATCGGACCGTGACCACCCTGCCCTGCCTCGCTACCTGACCGTGACCACCCCGCCCTGCCTCGCTATCGGACCGTGACCGCCCTGCCCTGCCTCGCTATCGGACCGTGACCGCCCTGCCCTGCCTCGCTATCGGACCGTGACCGCCCCGCCCTGTCCTGCCTCGCTATCGGACCGTGACCGCCCCGCCCTGCCCTGCCTCGCTATCGGACCGTGACCGCCCTGCCCTGCCTCGCTATCGGACCGTGACCGCCCCGCCCTGCCCTGCCTCGCTATCGGACCGTGACCGCCCTGCCCTGTCCTGCCTCGCTATCGGACCGTGACCGCCCCGCCCTGTCCTGCCTCGCTATCGAACCGTGACCGCCCTGCCCTGTCCTGCCTCGCTATCGGACCGTGACCGCCCTGCCCTGCCTCGCTATCGGACCGTGACCGCCCCGCCCTGCCCTGCCTCGCTATCGGACCGTGACCGCCCTGCCCTGTCCTGCCTCGCTATCGGACCGTGACCGCCCCGCCCTGCCTCGCTATCGGACCGTGACCGCCCCGCCCTGCCCTGCCTCGCTATCGGACCGTTACCGCCCCGCCCTGCCTCGCTATCGGACCGTGACCGCCCCGCCCTGCCCTGCCTCGCTATCGGACCGTGACCGCCCTGCCCTGCCTCGCTATCGGACCGTGACCGCCCTGTCCTGCCTCGCTATCGGACCGTGACCACCCCGCCCTGTCCTGCCTCGCTATCGGACCGTGACCGCCCCGCCCTGCCCTGCCTCGCTATCGGACCGTGACCGCCCCGCCCTGCCCTGCCTCGCTATCGGACCGTGACCGCCCTGCCCTGTCCTGCCTCGCTATCGGACCGTGACCGCCCTGCCCTGACTCGCTATCGGACCGTGACCGCCCCGCCCTGTCCCGCCTCGCTATCGGACCGTGACCACCCCGCCCTGTCCTGCCTCGCTATCGGACCGTGACCGCCCCGCCCTGCCTCGCTATCGGACGGTGACCACCCCGCCCTGTCCTGCCTCGCTATCGGACCGTGACCGCCCTGCCCTGCCTCGCTATCGGACCGTGACCGCCCTGCCCTGTCCTGCCTCGCTATCGGACCGTGACCGCCCCGCCCTGTCCTGCCTCGCTATCGGACCGTGACCGCCCCGCCCTGCCTCGCTATCGGACCGTGACCGCCCTGCCCTGTCCTGCCTCGCTATCGGACCGTGACCACCCCGCCCTGCCTCGCTATCGGACCGTGACCGCCCTGTCCTGCCTCGCTATCGGACCGTGACCACCCTGCCCTGTCCTGCCTCGCTATCGGACCGTGACCGCCCCGCCCTGTCCTGCCTCGCTATCGGACCGTGACCGCCCCGCCCTGTCCTGCCTCGCTATCGGACCGTGACCGCCCCGCCCTGTCCTGCCTCGCTATCGGACCGTGACCGCCCCGCCCTGCCTCGCTATCGGACCGTGACCGCCCCGCCCTGTCCTGCCTCGCTATCGGACCGTGACCGCCCCGCCCTGTCCTGCCTCGCTATCGGACCGTGACCGCCCCGCCCTGTCCTGCCTCGCTATCGGACCGTGACCGCCCCGCCCTGCCTCGCTATCGGACCGTGACCGCCCTGCCCTGCCTCGCTATCGGACCGTGACCGCTCCGCCCTGTCCTGCCTCGCTATCGGACCGTGACCGCCCCGCCCTGTCCTGCCTCGCTATCGGACCGTGACCGCCCCGCCCTGCCTCTCTATCGGACGGTGACCACCCCGCCCTGTCCTGCCTCGCTATCGGACCGTGACCGCCCCGCCCCGCCCTGCCTCGCTATCGGACCGTGACCGCCCTGCCCTGCCTCGCTATCGGACCGTGACCGCCCCGCCCTGTCCTGCCTCGCCATCGGACCGTGACCGCCCTGCCCTGCCTCGCTATCGGACCGTGACCGCCCTGCCCTGTCCTGCCTCGCTATCGGACCGTGACCGCCCCGCCCTGCCCTGCCTCGCTATCGGACCGTGACCGCCCCGCCCTGTCCTGCCTCGCTATCGGACCGTGACCGCCCCGCCCTGTCCTGCCTCGCTATCGGACCGTGACCGCCCCGCCCTGCCCTGCCTCGCTATCGGACCGTGACCGCCCCGCCCTGTCCTGCCTCGCTATCGGACGGTGACCACCCCGCCCTGTCCTGCCTCGCTATCGGACCGTGACCACCCCGCCCTGCCTCGCTATCGGACCGTGACCACCCCGCCCTGCCTCGCTATCGGACCGTGACCGCCCCGCCCTGCCCTGCCTCGCTATCGGACCGTAACCGCCCCGCCCTGTCCTGCCTCGCTATCGGACCGTGACCGCCCCGCCCTGTCCTGCCTCGCTATCGGACCGTGACCGCACTGCCCTGCCTCGCTATCGGACCGTGACCGCCCTGCCCTGCCTCGCTATCGGACCGTGACCGCCCCGCCCTGTCCCGCCTCGCTATCGGACCGTGACCACCCCGCCCTGCCCTGCCTCGCTATCGGACCGTGAACGCCCCGCCCTGCCTCGCTATCGGACCGTGACCACCCCGCCCTGCCCTGCCTCGCTATCGGACCGTGACCGCCCTGCCCTGCCTCGCTATCGGACCGTGACCGCCCCGCCCTGCCTCGCTATCGGACCGTGACCGCCCTGCCCTGTCCTGCCTCGCTATCGGACCGTGACCACCCCGCCCTGTCCTGCCTCGCTATCGGACCGTGACCGCCCTGCCCTGTCCTGCCTCGCTATCGGACCGTGACCGCCCTGCTCTACCTCGCTATCGGACCGTGACCGTGACCGCCCCGCCCTGCCTCGCTATCGGACCGTGACCACCCTGCCCTGCCTCGCTATCGGACCGTGACCACCCTGCCCTGCCTCGCTATCGGACCGTGACCGCCCTGCCCTGCCCTGCCTCGCTATCGGACCGTGACCGCCCTGCCCTGCCTCGCTATCGGACCGTGACCGCCCTGCCCTGCCCTGCCTCGCTATCGGACCGTGACCGCCCCGCCCTGCCTCGCTATCGGACCGTGACCGCTCGCTCTGCCCTGCCTCGCTATCGGGACTATTACCACCCCGTCCGCTTCGCCGCAGAGTTCGGCTGGAAGCGGGTGCTGTTCCGGACCAGTATGATGACCATCAACGTGCTGATCGGCGAGACGGTGCCGAGCTTCTCCAAGGTGCTGGACCTGATCGGCGCCAGCGCGCTGACGCTGATGACGTTCATCATGCCACCCATCCTGTACCTCCGGCTCACCTCACACACGGACGGAGGCAGGTGGCCGAAAATGTGAGTAACTGACGGT